>JAAEAF010004796.1:0-138916 GCA_011037195.1 Triatoma infestans | reverse complement strand
ATTACACAATTCTATCATCCAAACAAAATGAATTAGAAATAAATAGATGGCCAAAATTCTAAGTTTCAAGAAAATTAGTAAACCAAAAGTGCGCCTTTACTGAACAGTTTTTTCAGTTTTCAACGAATTTCATTAAATTTGGTACACAAACTATAAAAATTTGTCAATTATAATTTTGAGAATTTGGAGTAAGAGAATGTTGTGTGAGTGTTTCACACCAGATTTTTTTTTATAAATAATTTGTATCTAGTTCTGTGGGGCACCTCGCAATGCGTGACTCCCCCTAACCTGGGGGGGGGGTCTTGCACCCCATTGTTAAGGCATTCATCTGTTATAATAATAATCAGATTGGAAGTTTTTGAATTATTCAATAATCAATTCATCTAATGGAATGTATCATCATTTCATAAATGAGAAACTGATGCCGGGGCTGAAACGGTGCCTACCACTTTATTGCTATTTATTGAGCTTTAAATTGTTTCTGGCGAATCCGTTTTAAAAGCTGATGCATTAAACTGGGCAGACTTCCTTCAGCAAATTAATGGTATTGCTTTAATCTAGAATGCTTTATGCAAACGTGGAGAAAAGAATTATTTACTAATTACTAATTAACCAATCTTGCAAATTAAAATATATTTTTATTTTTTGTGGGGCTCCGCGAAACAATCTAACATCCAGAGAATCCAATCCTTTCAATCTGAAGTCATTCGCCATATTGTAACCGCTTCCTATTATGTCTCAAATTCAACTCTCCACAAAGATGTCACACAATATCCGTTTCGTTAACGAGCTAATCCATATACGCTTCCTTAATTTCCATAATAACCTACAGACTCAACCCAATCCCACTGCACACGCCCTATCATCATCCACCCATCCTGACAATCCTCCACGAGGCTTAAAACGAGTTGGCCAGGCGACCTTCTAAACACCTAGATTCCTTTTCATTCCCTGAGAGTTCCAGCATTGGTTGGCTCCTCTCAACATGCCTCTCTGATTGTGACATTGAGACCTAGGGGATTCAGTGCATTACAGTCTGTGACACGAAATTCACATTTACATGATATATATACCTATGTACAGGTTGTAAATAAATTTAATAAAGAAAAAACAAATTATTTTTATTCGTTTTATGTTTCTTTTGTATTTGGATAAGCTGACCGACCGACAAGTCTGTGACTATTTTGTTTTGTTTTTAATTAAATTTAAAAAATAAAATATATTTCTTTTTCTTTTTTTTTTACAAGTGTTTTAATTAATATTTTTATTATTATTGTATTGCTGGTCGAATGGTGAATAGTATGGATAGGGTAGCATGTTTGTGCATAGTCACTCATTAGTGTGTTTGGTCCGTTTTGTTATGTAGCCAATAGTCGAGCTATCTATGAGCCCCCCAGCTTTATCTGCCAGTGCTATCAGCAAGTTTCCGGCAGGTAACACTCTTGGCTGGCGATTTGCTTTTCTGTAATGGCCACCACCACTATAATTTGCCTCGAGGACTTTCTCGCCTGTTGTTTGCTACCTATTACTTGTAAGAAGGTTTAATGATACTCAAAGCGGGAATAGTTACCATTTCTTTACCCAACACAAAATCTACCACGCTAGCAAAAGCTATTTTCTTAACACAATTAAGTTGTTAAATCTATTTATTAGGGCTAGTTCTATCTATGATAATTTTCTGTATTATCAATACAGTAATATTGTCTAAACCATACATTAAAACGTTGCATAATAACAGTTTAAATAAAAAATACGTTGATTATTTTGTTGCTTTTTAAATCCAATCTGAAGAAGTTCTATATTTTGCCCTCTTTCTCTCTTGTTAATTCTCTTATAATTAACAGGTTTTTCGTTTCAGGTCTTTTTTTTCTGATCGTCTTTGAGCGATTATCATTTTTGTTTGTCACTTATTTTATTATTATTATCATTTTTGTATTTTTATTTTTCTTCCTCATTATCAACTTCCGGCAGACGGTTTTACCATGCCGTAGGATGTCAAGAATGTATTTTTGTATTTATTTTGACAATGGAAATAAAGCATTATTATCAGAGATAATTTCCATGATAGGCTGTTTCGGACGTTCGCCCATCAGCAGGATATTTTTGTCAAAACAGTGTGATAACATAGGCTTGCATATCAAATTGCTCTGGTATTTGATACATCAAATTTGCTCTGAGCAAAAACACTGTTTTGACAAAAACAATCCTGATGATTGGCGAATGCCCGATACCGGTCGATGACCACAAAAAGCGGCAGCCTATAATGGGAATTATGTCTGATGTTTTCCAGCTCTGCGAAACCAAGCACAATAACATTATTATTGTTATTATTATAATATTATTAACATGTAGTTATGAAATACTGGCAGATATTCGGGCTTTACGATTTCACCGGGAATTACTTATATGAACTCATGAGTCAGAAAATGGTATATTAGAAGTAGGCACTGAGTATGTGGGCTTCGCATAACTCAGAAACGAAAACATCAAAGGATTTTTGCTGATATCTTGCTTCATTTTCTGGATATTGATTGTATCCTGGGCTTCGCCAATCGTCAACATATCTTGATAAAAATTGTGAGATCGTCGATCTTGCAAAGTCTTATACTTACTATTCTTTTTTTGTTAAGGACCGTGTATAATCGTTTATTGGCCTTTCAAAAGCCTGTGCTTAAAAAGATATGTGAATGAACTAAATATAAAAAAATTCCTTACAAGGTTGATAAAGCATTTGTATTATCATAGCTATTGTGCGTTATTATAGATTGCGATTAATTTTTTGTACATAATGGGTAGATGTGAGTGTTATGGTTTTTGTTAGTCTGTGCATCAAAAAACATTATTTAGGTCTAATGATTAGATTTGTTTGGTATTAAGCTGGTTGGTTTACCGTGTTTGCTACATTTTAGTTTGGTGCCATATCTAGTGAATTTTTTTTGCGTAAGAAGTTGATAGTGCTGTTAATTTCATTCATTTTCTTCTGTTAACGACGGAGGTTAAGCAATTTTTAGTCTGACTAGACTACCTATCTTTGTATAGTTCAAGGATTTGTAAAGATCGTCAACAAAAACGTTGAATTCTTTATATACAGTTTTGATACAGAAGATTTTTCAATGTTTTTAAATACTGAGAAAGTAGCGGATACAGGATGTCCTCAGATGGATCTCACCATTCGTTACAATCAACTGAGAATGAAACGAACTTCTCTTTTAGGAAACTGGCAGCGTAATCCTGCACCATATTGATTCCTACAACAACAGGAGCATATAAAAATCTTAAATGCTGGACTGGATGATTACGTAGCCCCAGAATGGTAAAATTTCAAAACAGATTCATAGACCTGCACGTCCTCACTCACTATTAGCTTCGTTAATTTATGCCAGCAAGGTGATAACAAACAAACATCAACCGGACGCATTCCGTCGCAGAAGCATTTGCCATGGAAGCAAAAAAGACATGAGGAAGAAGGAAAACATTCCATGAAGCATTTGAAAAGATAGGGCTGTTTGTTTCCATTAATATATTAGCAATTTAAGGCATAAATGTTGGGGCAGAACAGTTTTTAAGAGTCATGACGCAGTTTTTTGTTAGCCTTTTATATAAAAATTTGTTTAAAAAAAAAAAAAAACAAATAAATAAATTAAACTTTGGTTCAGTAAACGTCAGAAATAAACTTAATAATCTCCCATAGGAGTTAGTGGACTTGCTTTAGGGGTATTGACGGGTATCCTAGCCTATCAACATGACAAACACCTTCTTCTAAACACTCCTTCTGTTTAGACCTTAATTATATTCTAAATTTAATCGTAGATTAAATTACATTTTGCCCCAAACTATATATTGTAGAATGGTGTTTCTTCACACAGACTTTTCTTTTTCATGATAACCATATTTTTTCCCAACCCCCAAATATTAATTAGCCACTTTTCTAAATGTCGCAAAAACCTTTTTTCTTTCACAAATGTTTGATAGAAGTTCATTTAAGAAGTTTTTATATCCTTTTATATTTAAAACTTTGTCTTATAACGAGTATAATACTCGTTTCACTGTATTGGCCACAAACTTTATCTATTTTCTTTTGTCCATTCCATTTCTTCCTTTTTACAAACAATTTATTCTTTGTTTAACTTTTCAGAAAAGTTATGCACGTCATTGTATAAAAAAGTAACTTTTCTTTAGTTCATTAATTAGGAAGTGATAGTCACTTTGTATTACCGTTTCATTTCACAAAACTTTTTTTTTTATATTAATATGGTAAAATTTAATATTAAAATAATTCCAACAAGTAAAGTATTATTTCTATCTTTATTTCAATGATTTTAAATTAAAATGCTGCCTGAATTTATGCCCAAAAAGTTTAGTGTGAAACACACATGGACAATTATTGAATATGTGTATGGGTCCGCAATGCTTGGATAACATCTGATATTTTATCTGTCGTAGCATGCATATTTATTTTGTTCCTGACCGGTTTCGGATTTTCATCCACAGTCAGAGTAAGAGAGTTCACTTCAAACGAAAACATTGCGTTACATTCACACTTTCAGTTTTTCTGAGTACGAAAAAGTGGGTTTTCAAAATTATATTTGTATAGCATAATTAAAAAACTAAAGAGTTGCAAGAGTTGCAGAAGTTTAAATCTGAGTTTCCGTGTAAATCCGATGTTTTTTTTTTTTAGTAGCGGGAAAAATGCCCGAAGGCACCTTCCAGCTACCCGAGTTGGGTGTGGGGGTCCAGCCCAAATCTCTCTCCCATACAGCACGATAGCATTTGCCGTAGTCATTAACAGCTTTCTCTTACTGGCGGACGGGGCGGCCTATATCAGCCATTATCCTACTAAGCATCGATGTAACTCTCATAGCCTTCGTAGAACAAGCTTAATATGTTCCCCGAAGGATAATCTTCTGTCCAATAAAACACCGAGATATCTAATTTCTCTCTTGGGTTCCAGTTCCACCATGTTAATCGTCATATTCCTTTCGATATCCGTGCGTCGTCTGGATATCGCCAGCGTTTCAGTTTTTTCCGCAGCTAGCTCGAAACTATGCTCCTCAAGCCAGTTCTGCATGCGCCTCATCACCTGGTTCAGTCTTAGCTGGGCAGTTTCTGTATCTCTTGCTGTAATAACCGCAACAATATCGTCTGCATATCCAACGAGAAATGTATTGTCCGGCATTTCCATTCGAAGGATTCCATTATATGCAATGTTCCACAAATCTGGCACCAGTATCGAGCCCTGCGCCGCTCCTCCGGTGATCCGTTGGTATCGTGAGCCTTCCAGGGTTTCATAGCAAAGAATCCTATCGTTCAGATAGCTATCTATCATCCGGATTAAATATTCAGGTACACAGAAGTCTTTTTCCAACGCTCTGAGTATATCCTGCCATCTAATAGAATTAAACGCATTGCGAACATCTAAGGTCGCCAACACTACTATTTCCTTAGGGTGCTGACTACCAAATACCGCCGTTCGTGCCACATCCACAATATGTTCCACGGCACCAAGAGCGCCCCCCCGTCTGAATCCAAATTGTTTGGCAGCCAGGTCGCCTGCAGCTCTAATTGCGTCCTCCAGGCGTGGCTTGATCAGCCTCTCAAACAGTTTCCCCGCAGTGTCTAGCATGCACAAAGGCCTATATGCCGTCGCAATACTCAAATTCCTTTTTAAATCCGATAAGGTGGTGTTACTTAAAATCCATCAGCCGAAGAAGCTATTTAATTGATTATTTTTTTCAGTTTTCTCGAAGACGCCTACAGTACTTTCTGCATATAACTTTCTACTTAACATACTGCCAATATTTTAATTCAAATACTTTTATTCTAAATTATTATTATTTTTTTTTTGAAACGGTTTATTTGATTCCATAGGGTTTCCTAGTGATTTTATCTAGTCTGTATTGTGCTATATCGATTTATACTAATTGCTTTTTAATAAATAATATTAAGAGCAATTTAAAGTTATATTAAAAGTCCAGTTTTTTTTTAGAAAATATATCAATTGAAAGTTAAGAAATGGAGTGTCACAATAAATTATTTTGAATTGTTAATTAGATTTAGTTTTTCTGGAACAGAGAATCCGATAGAAATAGGTTAAAATTTATCATGTACACTCTTTGTAATTTTGTAATGCAAGTGTTGCTATTCATCAATTTATTGTGGAACTTTGGTAGTAGAATTTGAATGAACTATCAATGGTGTAAATAGTGGTAAAACTTTAATGAAAAGAGACATGTTTTATGAATGTGCTTCATTTAATATTGAGTTCAAACTACAACAACATGCGACGGACCTCCAAAAACGTCAACAAATTGTACTGAATATTTTAAACATCTTGGTCAGTATATACACTTTTAATGCATTATTGTTTATAGTAATGATTAATTGTTGACTTGATTCATTTAACATTTTATTACATTCTACCAATACATAAACTTTAAAAACAAATGGTCATTTATCATAAAGAAATATTTATTTGGTTGAAATATATATATTTGTATGAATGATTCTTGGATCTCAAATGTTATAGTTTTTGTTTTTAACTACGCCTTAATTAATCAAATTATTTTTGATTTGTAAATTGAGGCAGTGAATTCTACGGTGAGAAAAATATTTAAGAATATCTGAAAAGTTTACAAAATTTTATATTTATTTTCAAAATAAATGTGGACCGTGCGCTTAGAGTTTTGCGCATAAAGTAAAAAAAAGAAAAAATCATTTTAAAATATAAGGACAGAACAAATTTCTTCAAATATCCTGATATAATCGGGTTTTACCAGTTTTCTTGAAAGTAGAATCAAGTCGAAGTTAATAGGTGATGTAGATGTAGATTGTTGTAGGGGATTATCGCACTACGACCTGGAAGATCTATTGTGCCCTCCGGAGCCTTTTCAGTGCACTGCCAGCCTCCAAGCAGTGTTCTCTAACTACAAACAACACTGCTCATCACAGTGAGTTGTAGAGGCTCCTAGGAAGAGAAAATCTAAGGGCAGCATGCTGGATTCGAGCCCGGATCCTCCGCGTTGCTAGTCCAGCGTGCTACCACTGAGCTAATCCCTTCCTTCTCCTTGGGTCGCTTACGCCAATTAACTAGGGCCTCCGTCAACGTGTACTGTGTTTGTCCTTGTCTGAAAAGTGTAGATTGTATGTAGTTTAAGTGTATTGTGTACTGTTCTGACGGAGTGCATGGAGTACCGAGCTGTGTCAATCCGTGGGGTCGCTACTCCCTAAGTAACTGCATGCAACAGATACCCCTTGCGGAGTAATAGGGTGATAGTGAGGATAACATTTGAAGCATAAGGGAAAGAAGCGTGCAGTTTTGTCATGTTTATATATATGTATATAGATTTATGTGTTTTCTGTGTACAGAAATTACTTACTTCAATGTACAAGGGACGTTCCTGGAAAATGAAAATAAATAGGCAGAGAATCATGCAGTTTCAGCTAATCTTTTTGAAAGTTTTCTAGTGATCCACTGATATGGCTAGAGTCGGCCATCATTTGCACTGTTAGTTCTGTTCTTTCGCTAACGTATTCACACACGGAAATTTTTTTAAGAATCTGAAGTCAACGGTGCGACCGTCTTTGATATTCTCTCGATCTCAGTAAAACGATTAATCTTGCATAAATATTGGTTTTCTTTGCAACATCCTCTCCATAAACATCTGTGATTGTCTTAATAATATCAGGTTGATTCCACTCTAATTAAATTGAATGTAATATTGGCCTGTCTTTCAAAATTTCACCGAATCCACCACTTTTATGAATGCAAAGGATACTTTAAAATGACGTAACACATGCTTACTTATCATATACACTATTGTGAATACATGATAAAATAAGCCTCACAAGTAGCTGATGTTTTCATCGACCAAACTTATTCTACATGAATAAATAAAGCATATATCTCTTCTGGGTAATTTCTCTTTGAAATTTTGGTCGCTGTAAATATGATGAAATTGCCAAGTAATATAGCCAACATAGGCCTCTAAAGACCTATTTCACTGTCGAGTTTTAGATTTAAAATATTGTTGAGTAATTTTTGGCCAACTATTTTAAAAAGAAATTTCTGTAATCAAACAGATTAAAATAACGTTTCGGAGGAAAATAAAGGTTTTTGGAATCAGTTACATACCACCTTGTTTTTTGTGTGCATTTACAGCCAGGGACAAAATGATAGACACACCTCCATTAGCTTCTTTTTTATTTTTCAGAATTTTTCATTTTAAATTTAACGAGTATTTTCATAATTTATTGCCTCGTAATATCATCCTTTTGTTTGTATATTTCGGATAAAGTTTACAGTTATGTTCTCAAATATTTGTAAACAGTAAATATTTACCAGGGGCAAAATGATAGACACACTTGTGTTTTTCTTGAACTTTCGATCTTAATGGTTCAGTTAAATTTGTATTATCTTTCTAATACATAGTGAAAAGTCTTACAATTTTGATTCCATGTTTTGTTATTTCATTTTTGTACAAAAAACATTTTTTTTTTTACTCTGGGAAGAGGGAAGTCTTTTTCCGAAGAAGAAAGGAGGTTAATCAAATCTCTTTCGGAGTCGGGTGTTTTTGCCAGAGAAATTGGACGCCAAATAAAGTGGAGTTTCTCGTTAGTATGTGAATTTTTTGAAGTTTGGGAAACAGTATGGCGCGGGGTGGTCAATAGGCAGGTCTTCGGCTCTTGCAAAACGTGAATTTTAAGAGCTGGCTCGAACTTTACGCTCTTTGCTCGGGCAATTGCTGCAAGTGTTGGTGTCCACACTAATGTGAAAAGTGTAAGAATTTTAAAGAAGCAAGATACGTTGGCTAGAAAAAAATAAGGATGAAACCAGTCTTAAAACAGCGGTACAAATGCGGCCGAGTAGATTTTGCACCTTGAACACATGTTATGAATCGGAGAATGGAATAAAATGATTCTTTTGGATGAAAAAAAAAAAAAAATTAATTTGGATGGCCCTGATGAATTCCGATATTATTTCCATGACTTAAGGAAAAAAAGAAAAATTTTTGTCTACACGAGAAATGGATGGCGAGTCCATAATGTTCTGGGGATCCATAGGCTTCCGAAACAAAGACAAAATAACTTTTCTTTCTCGTAGAGTTAATGTCAAAGCTTACAAAAATATATTGCAAAAAGCGAAAAATGAGTTTCTCGGATATTTTTTCCAGCAGGACAATGCTCCTATTCAAAAATGCTAATTCAAAAAAGTTGGTTCCAAGACAACAATATTGTAACTGTTGCTTGGCCTGCTCTTCCTCCACACCTCAATTTCATTGAAATTCTATCCAGAAAGGTCTACCGCACAGTGGTCGCCAGTTCATCAACGGTGGTTAACAATTGAAAATCACAATTTAGTCATCTTGGGAAGAAATCGGGCAATATAATTTTGTCCCACATCAAAGGTATAAGTTTAAGTTTTTACTTTGTACGACTTGACCTTTTATCAATTAATCTTATTTTACGGTTTATTCCTTATTTTAATGTTTGATACAATATTTTCAAAAGTTAGAAAAAAATTACTATTGAAAATAAACAGGTTCTAAAAGAAATTATGTCTCTCATTTTGTCCCTGACTGTATTAATAGAATTGTCTGGTTCCAAATCATCCGTCCGGGATATGAATGGATTTAATTAATTGGACGACACGAGAGTATATTAAACCCCTATTTATTATTTTAAGTCACCAAAAATTCAATATTTTATCGGATGAATGAAGGTGACATTTATTGGGTAATAATAATAATAAAAAAAAA
Source organism: Triatoma infestans (assembly GCA_011037195.1). Lineage (NCBI taxonomy): Eukaryota > Metazoa > Arthropoda > Insecta > Hemiptera > Reduviidae > Triatoma > Triatoma infestans. The sequence goes on along the minus strand of JAAEAF010004796.1, from coordinate 129,161 downwards.
AAACCATTGACCTGTCTACGTAATTTCATAAAGAAAGGACATTGTAAAGAATGATGTTATATAAAGTTGAAAGGTAAGGTTGAAGAATAGGCAGTATTTGTTTTGATACTAGGCCTCCAAATGTCATGATAAATATTAAACTTTTTTTGATTAAACACAAAGAATATTTGATATTTCTATTTTAAATTGGGACGCTGATGACCTGTTTTTTTTTTTTAATATATTAAAGTTTTTTTTTTGTTTTTTTTTATATATAAGTAGAAGTTTGTTCAATGATAGAGATTTATAAAAGAATACGAAAGTGGTTTTGGCGAACAAGAAATAAATCAATCTATTTTTTAGCGGGTCATCTTGTAATGAAGATTTCCTCTAATGACATGCGGCAACAAACCAATTCCTTTATTTTGTTTAATCACTTATCTTTAAGCTGTTAAATGTGAAGAATTATTTTTTACTCAGACTCAATTTTTTTTTTGTTCCAACGTAATAAAGTAAACAAATCTCATTTATTAATATATTTAGATACATTGCGTACTTTTTTTAGAGGGAAATGCATTACATTTTATATCGAAATCTTTGGAATTTACTGCTTAATCAGGCTTTATGAAATATATAGAGCGTATATAGGCCAGTAATTATTTGATTTGACCATTGAATTTGGTCAGAATAAATAATTATTTAATTAATTTAATTAGAACGTGTAAAATAATTTCATATATTTTAATTAATCAGGCAAATATAATTGATAAGAGCAGTAAATAAAAAAATAAAAAATCTGGTGTGAAACACTCACACAACTTTCTCTTACTCTAGTTCTCAAAATGATAATTGACAAATTTTATAGTTTGTGTACCAAATTTAATGAAATTCGTCGAAAACTGAAAAAACTGTTCAGTAAAAACGCACTTCCGGTTTACTAATTTTCTTGAAACTCGGAATTTCAGCCATCTATTTATTTCTAACTAATTATGTTTGGATGATAGAATTGTGTAATGAACTAGGATAGCACTTTGATGAAATCTAACCCCACCCCTCCCCTAAAAGTGCTCTTAAAAGAAATTTCCCAGAGAAATGTTTTAGATAAAAGTTGTAGATCTTTGCATGTTTAGTTTATATACGAAGTTTCAAAAAAATCGTCGGAGCCATTTTTGAGAAAATTGCGAAAAAGTGAATAAATCATTTAGTAAAGTGGTAAAGTAAACGCACTTCCGGTTATCCGATTTTTTTCAAACTCGGAATTTCAACAACATATTTAATTCTAATTAACATTATTTAGATGACAGAATTGTCTAATAAACTGAAATAGCACTTTAGATGGAAACCTAACCCCACCCCTCCCCCAAAAGTGCCCTTCAATGCATTTTCCCGGAGAAATGTTTCTAATAAAAGTTGTAGCTCTTTGTATGTGTGGTTGATGTTTAAAGTTTAAAGAAAATCGTCGGAGCCATTTTTGAGAAAATCGCAAAAAAGTAAAAAATCCAACTTGTAAAGTGGTACTTCCGGTTGAGGAATTTTTACAGATAACGTACAGTCAGATCCCATGGTGACCTCTAAACGGAATATCAAATTTCAACTTTCTACGATTTTTCGTTTTTGAGCTATGCGTTCACATAGATACATACATACATACACACACACACACACACACACACACACACCACACAACAACACACACACACACACACACAGACCATTTGCTAAAAACCACTTTTTTGGACTCAGGGGACCTCAAAACGGATATTTCCGGTGAAAACTCGATATCGAAAATTTGACACGATTACAATACTTCCTCTTACAAGGAGTAAGAGAAAGTAAAAGTGAAGTTTAATCTAATCTTTAGATTAAATCAATCTTGTAATATATGTATAATACATATTATATATAAATATTGACGTCAGATTTTTTAAAAAAATTTTCATTATTATTCAATAGTAGATAAAATGTAGTTGCAGGAATATATCCTTCTTTTCTAATTGAATTTATTTTGTTATCGAGAGAGCCGCCATATCTTTTATTTATCATTTAATTTTATTGAATATGAAAATAAAGCAGATAATATAAAAATTTTGGCATATATTTGATTTGGGCCTTTGTCCTTAAAGCAATATGCCAGATTGGCCTCTTGCAAGGTAGTCGAATACCCACATATCATGGGGCATGTAGCCCCTTGCGATATTCTTAACTTCTTAATAACCAGGATGCCTTTGGCCTTTTGCAAAGTTCTAGAAATACCCACAAATTGGATCCCTTGCAAGTTACTAAAAATACGATAGGTACCAAGTATATCCATAGGTATCAAGTATCTGTAAATATAAATATATAATTGCCATGATACAATGTTTCTTTTATTTAATTCTAATGTATAACTAGAAATTCTGGTGTATTTAATTCTTGTAGTATTTAAAATTAAAAGTAGAGTCACTTCACAAATTTGATGAACCAGAATCTGATGATGGAATAAATTTGAAACCAGTCAGAATTAAAGAAATGTCCATTGTGATTTTTTTTTTTAATTATTGTGTTCTTTTGATGAGACTGGTGAAAAAATGGGCTATGATTTCTTTTTCCACTTGTTCCTCATGGGCACTAATGTGGGTCACTGAAGAATTATTAAATGTTTAGGTAAGGAAGGCAACAATTTCCAATGTTTTGGTACTTTTAGTGAATTTTAACGGAAAAAAATACCAATTTAGTTGTAATTTTATTAATTTATGCTTGCAACTATTAGGGAATCATATGACATTCTAATAAGGAAATGTACGTTAACCACTTACCCATAGATTTTGCCTTATTTACAGGTTTCTCAAAAACATTTCTCTAATTCAGATTCACTGTCCAACTAACACAGTACATATGGGTCCTCAGATTCTTCTTAAGTTGACTTTACTTCCAGATAAACTTTAGCTCACCACTACACTTTGGTAGTTTGATTACTCCAGTTTTATAGACGATTACATTCATACATAAAGATTCGAGGAAGCCATTCTACATGCCATTTTTTTTTCTTTTTTGCCAATGCTTATCCAATCAGTATCGTTTTGAGCAGGATTTCATTAGGGTGCCCAGTAAATACTATTAATTTCTTAGCTGATTTTTTTATAAGCAACTGGTAATCTTCCGCTCGAGATTTTAACTTATATATTTATACAATTATTAGAAGCTTTAAGGAGGTTTCTCCAAAACTACAATAAAATAATAATATCATCATCTTAAGAGGAAAGTAAGTGAATAAAGTTAATAAAAGCATACGCAAAAGCTTACGCTTAACTCGTTGTAATATTTACTTTCTTACCACAGGAAAGGGGTGGTTTGTTAGTCAGAAAGGCACACAGTTTGAGCATAAAAATGCCGAAAAAACTGACAGCAGCAAAGGAATTTCTGGACACACCCACAATGCGCACTAATCGTTACCGGCCGCTGGTTTAAAGACAGCTGTAGATTGTCTTTCACCTCACAATAAACAGAAAGCCACATGCCAATCACAATTTGTACCGCTAATGATTTACATTCTTTTATCATTATAAGAAGGCTGCGAAATGTCAATCTTTCGAAATTAAAATTTAACGAAACACACATTGTGAGATATTCAATTTTAAAAAAATGGTTTTAGTTTTCTTTTTCAGATTTTCTTTTAAGTTTTACTAAGTGATCCTGACAGGATGGTTTGTTTAAAAAATCGTTCGGACGAAGTACGATTTTACTAAATTTACTGAACTCTTTTCCCAAGGAAAATTTATCCAGGCAAAAAAATTGCGTCCTCATGGTAGTCTAGCGGCCAATGCATTCGTGTTTGGTGAGAGAATTCATGAATCGAAACCGAAGGTTTAAACGGTCTTGACACAGCATTGTGGAAAAATGTGGAGAAATACAGTTACTGGCATGTTAGCGAAGGCCAGTTTTTTATTTTATTTTTAAAATGTTGTAAAAAATGACAACCGATTTTATATCGACATTTTTAATTAGTGTCTATATTTTATACTACTAGATTTTTTTTCAATTTAGTCAAATAATTACATAAACAAACCTAAATTAGCTTTTGGGGGGTGGCGGGTTGTAACACTCTCTTATTCTCTTTTAATAATAATCATTTATTATGTTTAATAAAGGGGAGTTTATACAACGACTTCCAACGGAGCCTTTCAAGGTCCCTATGATAAGGCTACAGAAATGTAAACTTCTCTTGTAAACTTAAATATGCTATAAATTTCACCTTATCGTCCATTAAGAAAACTTGCTCACTGTTTCAGTTTTGATATACGTATCTCATTTTGGGTCTCTAATGAGGCTATTATCTCCATTTCTTCTAAAGCGATACCATATATTTCTGTTTGCTTCTTAATAATTTTATATATAACTTTCAGTCACGACCGAAGTGGGTGGATCGTGAGCTGATTTTGACTGGGTCACCTAAATATTAAAATATTAGAGATAAATTTTCAATATACTTTAGTTTTATTGGTCAGAAACTGTTGACTGATCAATTCATTGTAGATTCAAATGAAGAAGTTCACTTGAGAATTCACTATTTCAATCTTAGTTTCAATCAGTTCGTACTTTTATATCAAGTCAATTTTTAAATTATCAATTGATTTCCAAAAATTAAAAACTCCGCCTATTGGACATAGCTAAAAATATTTGGATAAATAAACAAAAAATTATTGAAATACTAGATCAATAATTGAGCTAGTGATGTTGCGCCTTGCTGAGCTGTCACAATAACGGAAATATTATTGTTGTCTTGCACAGTCGTTTTTAATTACAAAATCACGTTTTCATTTATCAAAACGACAAAAGCGAATATGATTCTGATTAATAAAAATTCAGAATCTATGTAGAATCCTGATAAAGAAAGAAAAAATGCGTTTGTATTATTCAAGTAATGAGAGTGCAAACGAAATAAATACGTCGAACTATTTGAGACATTACATTTAGATTTATAAAAATTAACCGCTCCATTCTGAAAGTAAACTTAAAATAAAACAAGAAATATGTAATATATATATTCGGAATTTAATCTAAATTTAAATTTGTCGCCAACAGCTACAATAATTTTATTTCGGGGTGGGAATTTTACTACCTTGATAAGAATTTACTAATTTATTAGACTGTGTCATAAGAGTAGAGAGGGGATAACCTATGCTTTTTCTCCTCTCTCAGTTAGTCGCAATGTAACACTCGATCAAGCAAGTTGTAATGCAGCACGCTCAGTAGTAAATCTGTCTATACAGCTTAGGCCAGTTCGGTGAAAACCCAAGTTTGCCACTACTTGTTTTCCTGGGTAGTGTTAATAAACTGGTCTTTTGTCGAGTAAGTGCCTCCGGTTCTCTTGGCCTGCATAGGTATTGTGAAATCACATGCTGTTTACTTCCGGTTTCCTGCCGTGCAGCTTCTGAGAACCCGTTTAATGTACAATCATCAGCCAAGCAGTAGCGTATGGATCATGACCCAAGAGTTACAGGCACATAAGATTTATTTCCTTTTTCTTATTTCTCCTCACCCCTTGCCCACGATTTTGGACTAAGGACACACAGGTCTTCCAGCACTGGTAACCAGGATTCTGCGTTTTAAGGTAAGCGCCATTCCTTTGGCTGTTGAAAGTGATAAACAATATTTGCTACCCATTTTTTAATTTAATTTATATATTCAGTTTTTTCCCCTCCAAATAATTTTTAATATTTTTATTTTCCATTTGCTCAATCAATTTTATTATATTATACTTAATATTTTCACTCTGTAATTAATATTCCGCTGTTTTCTATTAATCAGAACCCACCCGAGGTATCTCACCTCAATTTATATTAATAATTATCTTTCCTGTATTTACTGGAAACAGTATTTGCAGAGCCTACCAGAGGTTGAGATAATGGGGGTAAAAGAGTTCTCTTTTATTTTTTTTATTTCCTGTTATTTATTGAGCTATATACATTATATATATAATGTTAAATATGAATGCCAAATGAGTGGATTGTGGAAAAGTACTGTTTTTAAGGGTGTAGCCTATGAATGAGTAGGAAGGGATGATTTAGTATTTATTGAGATTTTTACCAACGAACAAATCCTTGACCTGATTTAGTAAGTAGCTCCTTGACAACAACAAACTGCAACCAAGATATCAAAATAAATGCCACTGTAATTCACCAATCCAAGACACACCCAATCAATAGATTTACTGTTGAAATTCACTAGCAATTAAAGTCAATAAATTAGATAATAAACAAAAAAACAAAAAATCTGGTGTGAAACACTCACACAACTTTCTCTTGCTGCAGTTTGCAGAATTATCATTGACAAATTTTCTTCAGACTTATAATTTTAACTAAATATTTACTTGTTTTCCAATTTTATGTCAATGGGAGAATTTAATAAAATGACTTGTCTGAGGAAAGCATAACTTCCTAAACTACTTTAAATGAACTTTCTCAGAAAAATGTTAAAACAAAACTTATAGGCCCCCGTATTTGTAGAACTATATCGGATTTAAAGAAATCATTCGATGTTTTTATGGAGATAAAAGCAAAAAATTGAAAAAACCACATCCGGTCAACGGATTTTCTTCAAACTCAAAATTTTGGCAACATATTTTTACTTCTAATATTATTTAGATGATAGAATTGTATAATAAACGGAAACAGCACTTTATGAGAAAACATAACTCCTCACCCTTCCACCAAAAGCCAACTTAAATGAAATATTTTAAATAAATATTACAGTGCTCCTTTGTATGTGTAATTGATATTCCAAGTTTAAAGTAAATCGTTATAGCCATTTTTGAAAAGATCGCAAAAAAATGAAAAAAATTATTTAGTAAAGTGGTACTTCCGGTTGAGAAATTTTGACAGATTAATTTACTGCCGATTCCCCCATGATGATATCGAAAAGGAATATCAAGTTTGAACTTTCCGCGATTTTTCGTTTTTGACGTATGCTGTTCACATATGCCCGCGCACACTTAATTTTTCTAAAAACCACTTTTTTAGGTTCAAGGAGCCTGAAAACATATATTTTCGGTGAATACTCGATAACGAAAATTTGACACAATACAATACATTTACTAGGTCTAAGAAAAAACGGGGGGGGGTCTCTTACTCTTAGAGGAGTAAGAGGAAGTGATACTCTTACTAGGAGTAAGAGAAAGGAAAAAAGTAGTCTACTCACATTTTTGTTTATGTAAATTCATTTAAGTCTTTTCAAACGAAAAAATCTAGATTGAACCTTCAGGAGTAAGTTTCTTTTACTGCATTTTTCTCAATGCTATTTGATAAAGCTTCGTTGAAGTTGGACTTTTTACTAAACGATTTATTGCCCTTTTTTTTTCTTTTTTTTATCGGAAACGGGTGCCCAAAGGCGCGGGACCTAAGCCTATATGGCTCTTATCCCCCCGGTACCCCCCGTAACCCCTTAATTAGCCTCCCCCGGTAACTTGCCGGTTAATCTACAATATCTCAAGATATCACTATACTCCAACTCGCCCAGACAATCCTGCGAGAGTGGTGTCCTCCCAAATATACGAAACCTAGTTCCAGCGAAACGGGGACACTGACATAAGTAGTGATACACCGTTTCCCTAACTTCGTCATCACAGTTCTGACAAATGGGACTCCGCGTCGTTCCTATGTTAAACAAGTGGCTGGACACCCAAGTGTGTCCAGTCACTATTCCTACCAAGGTCCTCAAACCCGTCCTACTGAGAGACAGGAGATACTCCGAAATTCTCTGCTTACCTGCCTTTATAAATCTTTTAGCTTGGAGGCACCCCTGCGTGTCCCCCCAGCGTTTCTCCAAAGCTCTCGTCTCCCAAAGTCTAATCTGTTTGTCGCGAAACGTCTTTGTAACGGCCAGGGCTGGTTCAGGACCACAAAATGGTAATGATGATCCCTCCCTGGCCAGCCGATCCGCCCTCTCATTGCCCTCTATTCCCGCATGTCCGGGTATCCAATAGAGATGCACCTTACCCCTCCGAGCCAAAGCGTTGAGCTTCCTCCGACATTCTCCCACTAATTTCGAACTCCACCAAGGCTTACTCAAAGCCCTTAGTGCGGCTTGGCTGTCCGAGAAAATCCGCACTTCCTTGAACTCTCCCTGCCACTCCCCCACCAGGTGGCAGCATTCAATGATGCCCACCACCTCAGACTGAAAAACAGTGGCCAAGCCACCCAAGGCCACCGAACTCTCTTTATCCAGTTCCTGAAACCAGGCTCCCGCCCCCGACAGGCCAGTACCCTCCTGCCTAGAGCCATCTGAATAGCAACGAATAATGCCGCTGCCCGACTCCGTTGGCCTCGTAAGATTATCATCTCCTATACTGCCAATCGTAATCTCATAATCTCTCTCAAATCCCCATTTCTTGCTCGTCTCATCAAGTTTGGATAGCAAGAATCGGTTTACTCGCCAAATTTTTTCCTCGATCCTAGTGTGATCCCCCCGGAAGGTTCTCACCCATTCTCCCTTGCACCTCATTCTGAGGTACCCTTTCATTGCCTCTCCCACTACCACATACTGAAGGGGGATTAGCCCCAGCAGCATCTCTAATGCCACCGTCGGTGTCGTTCTCATCGCGCCAGTAATAGCCAAACAGGCCGTACGCTGTACTCCCAACAGCTTTTTGCTATTCCTCCCCACCAAGGAGCCAGACCACCACACCACAGCCGCATACAGCATCCTTGGCTTCACCAACTTTTCATAAATCCAATGGACACCTCGGGGATTAACTCCCCAGGTCTTACCCGCTAATCTCCTACACTGCCAGAAAACCTTCTGCCCCTTCTCACAGACATGCTCAATGTGGGCCCGCCAATTCAACTTATTGTTGATGAGGACCCCCAAATATTTAACCTCATTGCTAATTTGCAATTCCTTACCGAAGAGCCTAGGTCTCCTAAACCCTTCCAATTTCCTCTTCCTAGTAAATAGAACTAAAGAACTTTTGTCCGGGTTAACGGACAAGCCATAGTTCCTACACCACTGCTCCACGTAAGATAACGCCGACTGCATCAAGTCACTCACCACACTCAGATGCTTCCCTGTGATTAAGATTACCCCATCATCGGAATACATCTGCAGGTAAAATCCCCTACGGTTCATCTCCCAAAGTAGCTCATCAACGATGAGGCACCACAAGTGAGGTGACAAACTCCCACCTTGGGGAAAGCCCCTACTGGCTTTCACCCTTCTCTCCGCAACTCCCAAACGAGAATAGACAATCCTCGAAGTTAGGAGGTTGCCTATCCATCTAACCAGGGTCTCATTCACGCCCCTCTCCTCCAATAACACTCTGATCCTATCATGGGCCACGCTGTCGAAAGCCCCCTCAATATCGAAGAAGCATCCCAGCGCGTACTCTTTAGACTCCAACGTACGTTCAATTCTCCCCACCAAATTATGGAGCGCAGTCTCCGTTGACCTTCCCGCCAAATAGGCATGCTGATTCCCATGGAAGGTACTCTTTATATCGCAATCCTCCATTAAGAAAAGGTCCACCAGCCTCTCTAAGCCCTTCAACATGAAGGACGCCAGGCTGATTGGCCTATAAGCTTTAGGGTCTAAATAGTCCAACTTTCCCGATTTATTGCCCTTACTGGTATATCAAGGAACAGAATAATATCAAGAAATAGCGCTTAAGGAAAGCCCTTAAGGAAAAAAGTGATAGGCCTATTTCCATGTATGTAGTGTATACAATTAAAGAAAACCGTTTAAGCTATTTTCGTGAAAAAAAAAGCGAACAATTAATGAAAAAATTTGAGTAAAGTTAATTTCTGTTGCTGTATTTATCTACCCGAAACTATCGTGCATGATTTTATTTAGTGATACCATGATTTCCATTTTTTTCTATTCACACATACTTGCAGATTCACAAACATACACAATCGCATATAAACATCAAACACACACACACACATACTCGTACACTCATCCTCATGTTGTCCATTGAAAAGTGGGGAAGTTATCTTTAAAAATATATGGAACATTAGGTTAATGTTAAGCAAAATTAAATAATATTCTTAGATATTTAATTTGTTGATTTTAAAATTTTACACCAAAAATTGCGCTACCAACTGTAGCTCTCCATATTTTATTATGATGCTGAGTGAACATCGGGGTCTTTACCATGAAATGTTATTGGTGTGATGTGTTATAGTGTAGTGGTAGCTTGTGGCGTGAGCGGTTTTGTAAAGGGCTTCTGTTTGTAAGTTTTAAAAGAGAGAAGTAAAAAGAATAATTAAGAAAATACTGGTAGATTAAATTAAATGTATTCTTTAAAGATATTTAAATGCTATTCAATAACACAGCAGTATGCTTATTAATTTACAGAAATTATTTGGAATAAACTCTTTATGTTTTAACTTATATCTGCCACTGATTCCTGAAGTGTTCTACTTCGGTGTCTGTTTCAGACTGTCCTTCTTTGAAAGCTGAATGCAGACTGTTCTGAAAGAATGTCTTGCTCTTACTAAACAGTTGGCCAAGTGGCATTGTAATTATTTAACGGATTTTTGTACCTTTGTCTCTTTAATAGCAATGACTTTAAATTATAGTACCTGACTCAAAGATACATTGAAAATATTAACAAAATTCTATTTTTCAAACTATAAAATATTCTAAACTATTTTTCAAAACTATTATTTTCTTTCATTTTTTTCTTCCACTACACTTTCACGGGAATCGAACACTGTGAATCCTCGCATCAAAGGCGTGTGTGCGCCTGAACTTAGACCAACGCTAATAATGAGGGCTAAAATATAAAATTAAATTTTTAATTTGGGAATTTCTATTTTACTTTTTGAATTTATTAATATATTTTAGCCATTTCCTCTAAACAAAAAAATTTGTTTAATCTCTAAAATTAAAAATCATTTTTTTTAAAAAGAACAATTAATTTTAATGGAATAATTGAAATTTCAATAATAATTAATGGAATTCAGTAATTGTAGCAATTTTTTTTTGTGTTTTTTAGTGAAACTCAGTTTCGAAACTCTAAGCTGTTCTTAATACATTCTGTTCTTAAATCAGCAAGAGAAAGTAAATTAATAATAAGAGAGAGAACGTAAATATCATAGCTTACGAGATTAGTTTTTTATTTATAAAGTTGCATTGTTTTAGACACTGACAGTATAAGACAGACAGACTGACATGGAACACTTTACCTTAAACTAAATATTTAAAACAAAATTTTGCCTTATGAAAAAAAAATTATTTAATCTACTAATTTGTTGTTTTAATTCATAAAGCTGTTTAAATTCATCCTTTATACGATAATTTATATACACAATAATAGGAAAATAAAACGTAATCCATTAAAAAAGAAATCTGGTTGTGAGACACTTCCTGTTACTTTAATTAATACAATTTAATCAAGAATTTTTTTTTTTTTAAGTTGCAACGTTTCAATGTGTTATTTGGGTTGGCTATAAAAATAGTGGTGGGGATTTTACTTATATACTTGATTGGCCGGCCTTATGTGGAGAGTGCTCAATGTCAAAAATCAAGAAAGTTTGTGGCAAATTTAAATTTTAACTAACAAACAGACACCCAATATCCTTCTTAAATCATTTTGTTTCAGAAACGTGTATCAAATTGATACGTTTCTATCAATCGTTATATGAGTGATTTCGAATAAATTCCCAAATACTCAAAGACAAACTTATTCTGAAAAAAATTGCACTTCCCATATAAACAGATTTTCTTTAAATTTGGAATTCTATCATTTCTTCAAATGTATATTGATATTATTAAGATGGGAATTCCGTATGAATGTAGGAAAGATGAAAATTTTATCTCCAATTTAATCATACAATGAAAATAAATCCCAGTCTTCCACTAATCTATTACAATCTAATTCCTATCCCACTCACTAGTGTCGTTCGCTTCCTTGGGTAGTTCGTAGACAAAAGATTAAATTGGAACCCCCACACACGACTCAAAAAAGTGAACTCAACAGGCGCTATCGATTATTGAAACAGATCTAAACTGTCGCTAGACAATAAAAGACTGATATATACCTCAGTATTATAGCCCATCTGGACGTACGGCATTGAGCTATGGGGTCCAACAAAACGTTCCAATCTCCAAAGACTACAATCCTTCGCTCCATCATTAATGCTCCTTTCTATGTTTCCAACCTAACCATCCATAGAGGCCTTGAAATTCCTTTCGTCAATCTAGTCACCCGAACCCGATATAAAATAATCCATTAATCCCTGCAATCCCATTCTAATCCTCCACCTATCCTCCCGCACTATTCCCGATAACCCTCCCAGGCGTTTAAAACGCCAGCAGCCTCGCGATTTTCTTTCTACAAGCGATGAAAGCATTTAGCTCAGTTTATGTACCGTTGGGTAGCTTCTCTCCTCGGAGAATGCGTATGCGCGAGTGCGTGCATGTTTATATAAAGTGCAGTGCTAGTGCTATCAGTGTTGCTTATAGCGTAGAAAATGCTGGTGTAACAATCAATAAAAAAATTAAAAAAATTAACAATCATAGAATGGGCAAGTTTCATCTGGAGTTTATCTCTTCAAGTTTTTAAATTTCAAGAAAACAAACCTCCCTTCACTTTTTGTATCTTTTACTGCTAGAAGAAAATGAAAAAAAAGAAGAGAAAATTATGTTCTAAGAATATTGCAAGAATATGTAAATGTTTTGCAAGAGTTTTGGCAGGCCAACGAACTCCAAAAGAAAGTGTTTTAGTTAAGCAACTCCAATAAGTGTTTTGCTTATATATTTTATTTTGAACCTAGTTTTCTGACATTATTAAATGCGGAACAGTGGAAGCATTAAGGTCAGTTGCCCTTTAACTTATTATAATATACACTCCTGGTCGATAGAAGTCTTATTTAGTAAACTGTCTCGGCTCCGGAATCATAATCTACAGAGAGGAAATTTAATGAATTTATAATACGGAAATAAAGAAATATATGCTAATATTTCATGTTTTTATCTACATTTATATTTTTGATATTTCAAAATAAACTTACTTCTTAAAGACATGTTTATATTTATTTATTTATTTATTGTAAGAGTAGTTTAAAGAATAGTCTTTAGGAATAGTAGATATGAAAATATTTTACTGCATGTTTCGCTCAAGTGGCTTCTTAGACTGGGCGGTAGAAGAGGAACGGAACAGATTATGATGATGAAAATGATATTTGTAACAAAGCATTTCACATATTTCCGCTTCTTTTGCCCCAAGGGACCACACACGCTTAAGTTTTGCTCTTTATTAAGAGGAATACTCCCATTATTCATATAGTGCTTTATATCAAATCAGAGGGGTAGAGTAGAGTAGAGGGATAAGGTTAGCCTATGATAGGGACCAGTGGAGAAAACTATATGACTTCGATATCGTCTGAGCAGTAGAAGAGGAACCATATTAGCAATGTTAAGAAAAGTTGCCGACTATAATCTCATCCTCAATGATTGGATAGCATCCTGTGTCAAAAGTAGAAAGCCTCGATGTGAAAGAAAGTGTCACTTGCCTGTCAGACTTTATCTTTGAAAGCATTAGGGATCCTGACCTCAAAGTAGAAGTGGCAAGAATAATAGAAACAGAAAGAATGTAGAGGGTAATTTCAGGATTCCTTCGATAAAAGAATTAAAGGTTTAGATGTAATCATCATAATAGAAGTGAATCATCGGCATCACCCTAAGCGTCTAGAATTGAAAAAAGAAGTAATCGCGCCTTTTACAATTTGTGAAGAGTACGAAAGAATTATGCGGTAATAGTATGCGGGTCCAAAATGATGTTAGCAATGTTCAGAAATGTTGTCGACTATAATCTCATCCTCAATTATTGGGTATCATCCTCTATCAAAATTAGATAGCCTCGATGTGAAAGATGCCTGCCTCTAGGTGAGAAATGTCATTTGTCTGCCAGACTCTTTCGAGGGCTCACTAGGGATCCTAGGGTTCCTAACCTAGAGTTGTTCGAAGCGCTTTTTGTACTTTTTCTGCCCTTGGTGAAGAGACGTGAAAAAGTAAAAAAGAAGGTCAAGTTATACTTATTAAAAGAGAAATAGAGTTACTGTAAAAGAAAAAATACCGTTCTTTTTGTTATATTAGGATAAACCTTTCATTAATTTAACTTCGCATAATAATTATTTAAGAATGAAGACTATCTATCTGGTTGTATAATTTAAGAATTGAAACTTCAGAATCTTATGTGAATCATCATTATATTTATAATAATAATTCCAACTTTTAAAGGTAATCTGTTGCCAGTTTAGTTGCTTTTCTCTAATTCAACTTCCTTCGATATTCTAACAGTACAAAAGTTTTTTGTTTGCTTTTTAATTATTATCCATTACTGTTCAGTATTTACCGAATGCATTTATATAATTATTGCTTTGTAACTATTTATAATTTAAATCAGACTAGCGTTCTATTAGTATGGCTGGATAAAGAATAGAAAGCAGCAATAAAATGCCTTTATAAATAATATCAAAAGAGTCATATAAAATCTAGACCATTCCTTCTTACATATAGTACTTCACTATAGGTAAATATTTAGGTGAGTCAGTAGTTAAAAAATCTGGTGTAAAACACTTATCCAATTCAGTGAATATTTGTGCATATCTCAACTAAAGTTGAAGACCAAGTTTTCCTCAGACTGGGATATTTGATCACTTTGTCAGTTGTTGCCTTTGATATTATAGAGATCCGTTTTCTATGCTGAAATAATAATTTAAGGGAAAGCTTGATAGATAATAACAATATAGGAGTGGGCATCACAGTCCGAGCAATGAGCCTTCAAAGGATGTTAAGCTCCCAATATATCCTTTGAGTCTTTCCCTCAGTACTGTCATTAAATTAATGTTTCAAACAAAAGGCCTATAGTACGTAATCTATATAAAATTCATAATATTGATATAACAACCGCCACTACGACCTGATATGAGATTCTCTGTTAACTAGTGGGATCAGTTCTGAAAAGAGATTATTAGAGAGAATTTTGTGGGTGCAAGATAGCAGTGAAATGCCCTTGTAATTTGAACATTGTAATTTGTCGCCTTTTTTTTTATGTATTAAGCTAATAATTGTTTTGCTCCATTTCTATGGCATCGACTCATTTATCCAAATGGACATAATTAAATTGAGGACTGCCTTATGAAAGTCATTCCCACAATGTTTAAATAAGACAGATAGTATACCAGCCAAGAGCTTTGTCATTTTCCATTTTTAAAAATTGCATCCTCCACTTCTTCAAAATCCAGAGGTTCGGCATCAACTTCCCTGCCTTCTGAGAACTGATGATTTTCTAAGTGTGCTATATCTTCTTGCCCCTCGTTCTTCAACTGTTTATTAAAGTGACTTGTCCATATATGCATTATTATAGTCTTTCTTTTTGTTTAGTAATGAAATGTTTTTGGTGATGTGTTGTTGTATTGTAGTTTGTAAAAGGGTTTGTAAGTGTATATGTTTAAGAGAGAGGTATCAGAAATTATTAAGAAAACACTGGCAGATTAAATTAAATATATTCTTTAAAGATATTAAAATGCTTTTCAATAACAGAGCAATATGCTTATTAATTTACTGCAATTAGTTGGAATAAACTCTTATGTTTTAACTCAAAACTGGCACAGTCGTGATGTGTTCTGCTTCGGTGTCTACAACAAACCGTGTCTTAATAAATGATCTAGAATAAAGACAAATCTCTATCACTGGCATGAGTTTAAGAGAGCGATTCCTGAAGCAAATGTTCTGGCTTTGGAGGCAGAATGCAGACTGTCCTGAAGGGATGCCCTATCTAACGGGAGATTTTCTCTTACAAAACAGTTGGCCAAGTGGCATTGTTATTTTCCTAACGGATTCCTGTGCTTTAAAACTATTTTTTCATTTCTTCTTCCACTACAGTAATATACAAAAAATTTAGTAATTTCATTCTTTCATAACTGTTTACCGAAAGATTCTTGTGTTCCACTGTTAGCGTGGGGGGGGGGGGATATTACAAATTTTAAAACATTTTTGGTTGGTTTTATTCAATGTAAAACAAAAAATTACAAGTTTCCAACATTTCATTGTTTTTATACTGTTTACTAAAATGTTGATAGACGTTAGGAAATTTTTAAACAAAAGGAATTTATTTAATTTAATTTCGTGTAAATCCATTTTTATCTAATCAAAATTAAATACATATTTTTTATCTTGCAATATTTCTCTTTTGATCTTACCTGTAAACGCACTTCCGGTTATCCGATTTTTTTGAAACAACATATTCAGTTCTGATTAACATCATTTAAATGATAGAATGGTTTAATAAAGTGAAATAGCACTTTAGATGAAAACCTAACCCCACCCCCCATAACTGCCCTTAAATGAATTTTCCCAGAGAAACATTTCAAATAAAAGTTGTAGCTCTTTTTATGTTTAGTTGATATACCAAGTTTGAAAAAAATCGTCGGAGCCATTTTTGAGAAAAACGCAAATAGGAAAAAAAACAAACTAGTAAAGTGGTACTTCCGGTTGAGGAATTTTGACAGATGACCCACTGTCAGATGCCACGCTGATATCTAAACGGAATATCGTGTTTCAACTTTCTACGGTTTTTCGTTGTCGAGCTATACTGTTCACATACACACACACACTGTTTGCTAAAAACCACTTTTTTGGACTCAAGGGACCTCAATACGGATATTTCCTGTGAAAATTCGATATCAAAAATTTGACACGATTACAATACTTCCTCTTAGTAGGAGTAAGAGAAAGTAAAAATTACAAAAGCATCTTTTCTGTATCAATGCAAACTGTAGCCGTCACTTTTCACCGAGTCAGTTGTGAAGAATTGTCCCAAAGTATTTTATATAGATAAATAAGTTTGTATTCGTATTCGGATATGTAGTGTAATATTATATTGTACGGTAAAGTTTATTGAATAAACCAATATACCAATCAATAAACCAATATAACTATATTCAAAAGTTAAGTATGTACTTACTTTTTCCACAACATATTATGAATTTCAATATGGTTGAAAATAGGGAATATAATATAAGATCATCAACTGAATCTATTTGTTACACAACCAACATAAACCTGTATATTGTGAGGCGTTTTCTTTTTTCTCTAGATAAATGCACATAAATAATAATTATTATATTGTAAAATTGGGATGTTGAGGTTCGGTCACGAATCAAAAAACTTTTTTTTCAAATTTTCACCGACGTTTCGGCAAATTTATTGCCTTTTTCAGGGTCTGTACAAAGGTTACTGTTAAATAAATAACAGGAAATAAAAAATAAAAGTGAGCTCTTTTTTACACCCTATTATCTGAACCTCTGGTAGGCTTTGTTTAGTAGTACAGACCCTGAAGGGGTCTGAAGGGGTTGAAGGGTATTATCGCACTGCGACCTGAAAGATCTATTGTGCCCCCCGGAGCCTTCTCAGTGCACTGCCAGCCTCCAAGTAGTGTTCTCTAGCTGCAGACAACATGCTCATGACTGGACAATGAGTTGTAGAGGCTCCTACGAAGAGAAAATCTAAGGGCGGCATGCTGGATTCGAGCCCGGTACCTCCGGCTGCTAGCCCAGCGCGCTACTACTAAGCTAACCCCTTCCTTCTCCTTTGCCTTACGCCAATTAACTAGGAGTAAGCCAATTCAAACTAGCAGTAAACCAAATTCTATATAGTAAATACAGGAAAGATAATTAATAATATAAATTGAGGTGAGATATTTTGCGTGGGCTCTGATTAATAGAAAATATCAAAAATATAAATTGAATAGTGAAAATATTAAGTGGACTGTATATAATATAATAAAATTGATTGAGCTGATGGGAAATAAAAATATTAAAAATTATATGGGGGAAAAAATTGAATATATACGAGTAACTTAAATATAAAATTTGTAATAAATATAATTTATCACTTTCAACAGCCAAAGGAATAGCGCTTACCTTAGAACGCAGAATCCTCGTTACCAGTGCTGGAAGACCCGTGTGTCATTAGCCCATATCGTGGCAAGGGGTGAGGAGAAATAGGAATAAGGAAATAAATCTTATGTGCCTGTAACTCTTGGATCATGATCCATACACTGCTGCTTGGCTGATGATTGCAGATAATAATTAAAGGGGCCCCCAGAAGCTGCACGGCAGGGAACCAATCAGAAGTAACAACCATGTTATTTCACAATGAGCTCTTGCAGGTCGGGAGAGAACCGGAGGCACTTACTCGACAAAAGACCAGCTTATTAACACTACCCAGGAAAACCAGAAATGGCAAACTTGGGTTTTCACCGAATGGCCTGAACTGTATAGACATATTTGCTACTGAGAGTGCTGCATTATAACTTGCTTGTTCGAGTATTACAAAGTGACTAATTGAGCGAGGAGAAAAAGCATAGATTTTTCCCTCTCTACTCTTAGAACAACTCTTAGCCTAATAAATTAGTAACCTAGTAACAATACGCTCCCCGAAATTAAATTTATTTCGTGCCGTTGCCGGAAAAAATGAATTTATATTCAGTACCGAACAGTTATATAACAAATCAAAAATAAAGAATACACAAATATATAAAACCAAATAAATCAATAAAAGTATTATATATATTGCAAATTGAAATTCATTTTAAACTATTGCTTATTATTATTGAAAAATCAGAATTAAATTACATTTCAACTAGTAAAATTTAAACAATATATATTATCTGGTATTTTATTCGACGTAGCATGCACATTGATTTTGTTTCTGATCGGTTTCGGATTTACATCCATCGTCAGAGCAAATTCACGAAATTCATATATAGAGTTCACTTCAACGTAATTTTTCTGTTACACTCATATTCATATTACTATATACGTTTATATTATATATATAATACTATTATTGATTTATTTAGTTTATATATTGTTTTTATTTATATATTTTTGTGTCTTCTTTATTTTGATTTGCTATATATATAATCTTTGTCCAGACCCTAAAGAAGGCAATAAATTTGCCGAAACGTTGGTGAAAATTTGGAAAAAGAGTTTCTTTATGGTGACCGAACATTAACATCCATTTTACAATATCAAAAATACAGCGGTCATAACGAACATCAAAACAATAATTATTATGTTGATAAAATATCATTAATCATTAAAGAAACTATTTATAAAATATTATTAGACATTATTAAAAATTAAATTTTAATTTAGATATTTAAATAATTTAAATAGAAATTTAGATCTTTAAATTAATATTTAAATTTTTAAAAAATATTAATTATTTAACAGTTTGGATATACATTAAATGCTATGCCTCTTGGATTAAAAAAAAAATTATTTACAATGATATAACATGAAGGTACGAAGGTTTTGATAATTGCAATTTATATATACATTAAAAACTATGTTTTACCATATACTTATATTACAATAGAGTCTTTACAATGTCTAAATTCAAAATTATATATATACAATATAAGTATAATACATACATATAGATAAAATTTGCCTCAATAACCAGTTTATTTTATATTCATTTCCTTATAAATATTTATATGGCTTTTGAATTTTTAATATCTCTTCTACCTTATTTCCTTCAGTTTTTATAAAACTAGGACAAACTAGATAAGAGTCTATGGTAGATATAAAAGGAGAACCTTTTAATATCTCCTAGAGATGTTACAGTCAATGGAAATCAGATATAAGAGTGGTGTTTTTGTTCTAAGAATAAGTTGTAAATTATATCAACAATTAATCGATTTTTTTTTTTTAAAATGATTTGAATTATTATCTATTGCAAGGTAAGGATTTTTTTTTCTTTTCACTGCTTTGAAAAGAAGGATTACGATTGGCTCAAAATTTTAAAGGAATAGTCACCGGAAATACACATATTCTGACGTGCATCTGTCGAAATAATGTTTTCATATTAATAAATATAACTGTGTCACTGCTCAATGGAAGTTTTGATAGGCAGACGAAAGCAAGACAATACAAAAATATTAAAAAGAAATCCAACAGCAGACTTTAATGTAGAATACAAAAAATAATTATCATAAATCGATTTATTTATTGCTAAATTTCAATTCTCACCACTTTTCATATAAACATAATTTTTTTTTTCTACTTAGAAATGTTGTTCAAGTGTGAAGAAAGTATACTATTTCACTGTTCGAAGTAATATGAAGTTAACATTTCGGGCTTTTTCTCAAAATCAACTTCGTTCGATGTTTTACTAATTTTTATTTATAATTTTTTAAAACAGGGATAAATCTTCTCCTTCAGATCTAGTGGCTATTAAATTTATATTAGGTCAGGGTATAATTAATAGTTGAGATTCACTAACGTATGATAAATAAGTGCTTTCTAAATCGTATTTTTGTTTTAAAAGTAATATTTATAATTTTGACATATTTAGGGGAAGGGAAATTCAGCTGCCAGAGGAACAAATCGCTCTGTAAACTATCTGGAAAGGATCAAACAGTAACATTAGAAACATTTCTAATGAAAACAGAATACCTAGGCTACTTAAAATTACAATACTTTTCTTTTAATAGGTTTCTGTTACAGCAGTTAACCAGAGGTACCTGCATGGTTCGGGGGCTTTCTAGGCACATTGTAACCGGCAATGTGCCATAATTCAAAGCAGGTTAATTCCAAGATTTTTGCAAGCAAAATGGAATTAAAGCAAGTTGCAATTAATCGATATCATCCTCATTATAGTGGATTGGCAGAACTTGCCTAGCCCACATTTAAAACGCGGTTAAAAGCAGCTACTCTACCAGTGAATGTGAAATACTGGACGGTTTCCAGCTAATTTTGGTCCCTTAACGGAGCACGCCACATTCCCCAACAAAGAGGACCCCCCGGCAAAATTGCTATTGGAAGGCGATTGAAAACGGTGCTAAATATCTTGAAACCAGACGTTCTTCGAGGGCAAGTGGTGGCATTGGTTTACCTAGCTCTTGATCGGCATGGAAAGTACCGGTTTTTTGAAGAGGGTAGAGGTGGAAATTAGGTAGCAGTAAGAAATAAGGGTATATCTCCAATTTCGTAAATATAGATGGTCCACAAGAAAACGGATCAGCTTGAGACGAATCTAGAAGAAGGAAGAGAATATTATTGTAGATTAATAATGATACGAATAAAAAGTACATTGAATGCAATTCGTTTATTGTTTCTGAATGTTAACTATTAAGTTCAAACTATCGAGTTAAGAGTCAATAAAACTTGATAATAACTGATCTAATTTTGGGAAATTAAAGAGAATAGTTTTTGGATATAATAAGTTTTTGATAATCAGTCTTTCTATTGTGAAACTTTAATAACAATTTTCCTAGAACTGTAGAGAGAAGACGCTAAATTGTATAAGCTCAAATAACATCAGCATATTGCAAGATCCTGTTTATTTTCCAGAATATTAAATATAATACGCTTTACTGAAGTTCATATTGCGTATTTTTTGTTTTTAACGAGCATCGTTAAGTTAATCTAAGAATACGTAATTTTTGTTTATTTTAAGGAAATTAAATGAAAACCACTATAAATACGAGGAATGTACGAGGAAAAGAATTTTAAAATCATAAAATTAACTTTTTTAATTCTACTATCTCATTATTTATTAATAATTTTAACAATAGCAGTAAACATAAATTAAAGGAAGTTGGGTAAATGTGAATGTTTTCGATTTGTAAAATTAGTTTTCCAGTAATTTATTCTTGTTATCCATAAGCGAGGATTATAAGGAAATTTGAGGAGTTCAAAAATTAGTCTTAACAGGATTTAGTACACACGCTGATCAAAAAACATTTGTATGCCCATCCAATTCAATAGCGTAAGGGTGGGGGCCCAAGAAAGCCATGCAAAAGTTATCAGGATGGTAAAAGAAGAAGAAGAAAAGGAAACCTTTGTTTGTATGCATCAGAATTAGGAAAAAGAATTGTTGACTGGATGAATTCTTCTCAGAAAAGCTAGATATCTCTTTTTTGAAGGAAACTTAGGTCCATCATAGTTGCAGAGCCGATATATTGAGCGATTATGTGATTTATAAAATAAAATCATACCATACCTTCATTTTTTTCATGTGCGCATGCCAAATATGTCTTTAATACCATAGCTATAGCTGTATTATGATTTATTGCTTTGTATTATGTTCTGTAAATATTGTCTTAGGGATAATAATTTGTCTTTCCTTTTACTTTCCACTTCTGTTTGTGACAATGAAAATGAACTATAACTGCTTTCTAACCCTTTCTGTTTTTGTCACCTATCTTGACATTCTCAGTCAGTAATAATTTTTTTTCTTATTATTTATTTATTTTTTTTCATTGCTATATCTATCTACTATAAGATAAAGCAAAGCATTGCACCATTTTTAAATTACCAAATTGAGTTATCACCAGATATATATATAGTAATATGTTTGAATTAAATATATAATTTGTAAAAATGAATATGTTTATGCATGCGCATATGTGGTCATAAATATCAATTCTACTTTGATATTTTCCTTATAAATCCCACGGGAAAAAGAGTAGAAGTTTTAGACGGACTTATTTCTTTGCAGAATAAGTTTTTTACGAAATTAGTTCATTCTTTAAATATGATTTTACTTGACATATCTACATAAAGATCCTTCAATTTAAAAAATTAACTTTTCAATTAACAATAATCGCATCTCCAAGGATACCCGTCTTTAGTTATGATATTGCCACTGTACAAGGTTGGTGAATATTATTTAGAATTACCTGCTGGTTGATTTAAAATTAGAAAATTATTGCGAAATTAAAAGAGTTTCAGGTTATATAATTTGTAGCTAAATTGTAAAATCACTCAAATCTAAGTATTCCTCGCAGGAATTATGGTTCCCCCTTTATTTGCATTAGATTGATAAATTGTCACATTTTATGCTCACTTGTCCTTTGTTCTGCCCACTATTTACGGAAATATTTGAACATGCCGAATTCTGATAACTCTCATGATTGCATTAAGTATAATGAACTTGCTCAACTATGTCCAATTTTCATCATAACAAACTTGATGTTATTTTTTTTTACATCGTAATTGAATCATTAAAGTTATACTGATAGTTTTTTATATTTTAGACATATACATAATATATCTATATAATTTTACTATTTTATTGTCGGTTAAGTTTTCTACCCGTTTGGTTAATGTAAGGGTGTTGTGAGGAGATGTTGGTTGATGATGATGAGTGATAAACACCTTAATATGGGTATCAGATATATAATTTGATATATATGTATATGACTGACTGCCAAGGACTTTACACTTTAGAGTTTAGAACTGAACTGAACTGACAGACTGACGTGGCTAAAATGATATGTACGGAGTGTGAATCAACAAAATGATGTCTGATGCGTAAGACTGAATTGAACAGAATGATCCTTGACTGTTGTCTCTCTCTCATATATATATACATTGGCCGAGCCTCTCCTCTCTGTGCGAGAGGGGCTGTTTCTCTCCGCTAGAGTGGATGAGTGGTGGGGGTTCACTACCCCTACAGTTAAATTCATTTTGTTTATCAATAAGTATTCCATCTTAGCTATAATCTAGAGTCTCTAATCTATTCTATCTTAATCTGATGCACGATGCACTGTATATTTATTTTATGCTTCATGTCAAGCAAAGCCAATTCCTTTTTATCAAACAGTTGTTTGAAACGCATAAATAAAAATTAAATCTTTCAATTAGAATTGAAACAATTATTTCAAATACTTATTATTTCAAACAATTACTTGATTTTTTTTTTCAACATACTAGAAAAATGGTTTCAACTATTGATTAAGAAATTAATAAAAATATGTAAATAATATTGCTATATTAACAATTATATTATTAGCAAACAAAAATATTTTGTTGACTGTTGTATTGTTGAAATAATGTGTTATAAATAAGTTATATTTATTAAAATAGGAAACAGTACATTAAACAAACAATGACTTCCTTTTTTTTTGACGAAATTGATTTTATAGAAATTAATTATGCAATAAAATAATTGCATATAACAACATTCTGAAATGGCCTTGATATTTTATATCTTTAGAAAAATTAAAGATAGCATCAGAGATATTTTCCAGGGAAGGGAATAGCTAAGTGGTTAGCGTACTGGACTCCAACGCGGAGGACCCGGGTTCGAGTCCAGTTGTGCTACCCTTAGATTTTTTCTTCTTAGGAGCCTCTATAGCTCACTGTCCGGTGATGGAGGTCGCCAGTGCACTGAGAAGACTCCGGGCGCCAATGACCAGAGATGTTGATGCGCCGTAAATTAAAAAAAAGAAAAAGAAATAAGAAACATATTTTCCATGATAGCCTGCTTCGTTTTGTGGTCATCATAAACACATGATGGACCTCAAAAAGATGCAGGCTACCACAGAAAATATCTCTGTTGCTTTCCAGCTCTGCGGAACCAACCACAGAAACGATGGAGCCTGTGAGGCTAAGTATCTAAACACATATTTTCATAGTATTACATTTATTTATCATTTAAAATGTATAATATAAAAGCGAATATTTATTTTAACAAACAATGTCTCATTCGCAATGTTACACCTAAAAATGCAACTGTCCACAAAAAAACTAATTACACTTGCAGCGCGAAAAACAATTATTCAAGCACAAAAATTGTGGGTTAAGAACGAAATACGTACACTTTACCAAAAAAATGGAAAAACAAAACAGACCACTGAAAGACACACACATATTGAACTAGCCAATCGGTACCCTAGTTCGGTTTTACTACGACCAAATAAATGACAAAATTACCAAACAAGTGCTCCATAAACAAAATACTAAACAAAAAATACAATACCTTACAAAAATCAAAGCACCTGCAATCTAGAAAACAACAGAACAACACATTCCACACAATAACTATAAACCTCACAAATTTTACTTTTACACCAACTGATAACGGAACTTCTAGACATAGGACTAAAATATAATCTCAAAAACACAAACTACACCAAAAACATCGAACAACTTGCCGGAACTACTTTACTACCACACACCGAACAGGAACACGTTCGAATGATATAATAAAAGACATCGCCGCTGATATAATAAAAGACATACAAAAGAAACAAACGCGCAGTAACATGGACAGACAAGAAGAAAGAACAGATGACCACAAAAAGAAGCAGGCTATCACGGAAAATATCTCTGATGCTTTCCAATTCTGCGGAACCAACCACCACAACAATTAAAAATAGTTTTGTTTCGTTGTTATTAAAAACTAGATGTGACTCTTTGCTACTTCCTTTTATACTTTTGAAGGACTCCTTCCTAGATATGGGTCTTGCGTATATTTTGAGCCGACTCCAGTTTAGGATTTAGCTGTGTAATAAAAGAGTAAAAATATTTAAATCTCCCACAGCAAATAAACCTCATTTCTGTATAAACCCTTTGACCTCTCGTAAATTGCAAAAGTCTCTTGAGATCCGCCACTGCTTATGACATCCTATTAAAAAGTTGTTAACAAATTTTTTTCAGATACGATCAGCCTTCACTAACTAAGAAATAAATATAAAAATTGGATAGCTATAAAAAAAAAAAAAAAATGCCTTTGACGATGCTATAATCCCGTTTTTATAAAGTACAATATTTATAGTGTTTATTGAAGTTGTATTTTTTCTTAAGTTTGAAAGCAACAGTTGTTGAAGTTAGCTTAACACCTAACTAGCTAGAAACTCTCACAAAACCTCTTCGCATCACCTGGTCTCTTTTTTCATATTACTTTTAACATTTTTCTTTCTACCTTCTTCTTTCGGTTACTTTCTATAAATCTTCTTTTATTGGTGAAACAGTTATTTTGCAATGAAAATAGCCGATTGTAATAAATTTTGATTTGGGTGCCTATTGGATGCGTCGTACAACAATTAAGGAAAACTTGATATAAAATCCATCAATCGAAAATGTGGCGTACCGATTTTTATTTTCGACTTTTCTTTACTTTTTTTTGGTAAATAAAATAATTTTTTTCCAACTTAATAAACTGACTGCACTTTTTTTTTTTTAAAAAAAAAGATACAATTTGATACAAATTCATGTGGATCCCGTCATGGCAACTCGTGCTCTACAATCTCATCTTCATATTCTTGAACCTTGGCTCCGGCAGTGGAGGATCAAAGCAACGATCTTAAATCCAAACTCATAGTATTCACCTTAAACAAATAACTCTTCCTCCTCTTTACTTTAACAATATTATCCTTCCCATTGCGAACCATCTACGATATCTCGGATTATTTCTTGGCAAACGACTAACATAGAACCCCCCATACCAGACTGAAACGAATTGACTGCAACTTAAGTTATAAAATGCTAAAAAGACTACTTGACAAACGCTCAAAACTGACTTTAAGGAATAAGAAAATGCTATACACTGCTCTTTTAGCCCCCATTTGTACATAAGGCATAGAACTCTACGGCACTGCAAAACAATCAAACCTTAAACGACTTCAAACTCTACAATCTAAGATCCTAAGAACAGTAGTTGATGCTTCCTTCTACGTCTCCAACCACACAATCCACTCCGACCTTAAAACATCCCATTCATCTCAGAGCTAGCCCAATTTCGTTACACAAAATTCCACTCCAAACTAAATTGTCACCATAATTCTCTGATCCAGAATATGTCCACCAGAACACTGTCCAAAAATCCTAGTCGGAGGCTGAAGAGGCGGTGGCCACGCGACCATCTGAACGTATAACGTCGACCTCCTAGGATAGCTGCTGTGTAAGCTTGCCATAGTGCAAACTAACGGCTTCCATCACTGGATGGTCGTCGTTCATATCTCTCAAGCAACATGTACATATGTATATATTGACTAATATAAGTATATATATATGTACACAAATTACGAACTCATCACTTTTGCTTATTGTACATTGTATACAGTTGCAAAATAAATTAATAAATTAAAAAAAAAAAAATATGAAAAATTCATCATCACGGGGTTCGGAGTACTCATGACAGATTTCTGCAAAAGTGATAAATCAGCAAAAAATGTAAATGTTCAACATCCATTATACCAGAGGTGTCCAGCATTGAATGAAGAAGAATTATATTGGGCAACATATATAATACAAACGAGGGGTAAAGTAATTTGCGTCCGAGATTGTTCTCACTGCCTCTTTGGATATCCAAATAAACGAACAACATCTGTCGCCACCGTAGCCTTTTTTTACTGGGCCGCGTGACATAGAATGGCTGAAAAGCGAAGTGATGACGTAGGAAAAAAAAAGTTTAAATACTGAACAATAGCTGATGAGCAAAAACATAATTATCCTGATATCCGGTGCAATATTATTGACGTATTTCAAACATTTTACTTGGAAAGTGGGCAGCACAAGAAGAAAGTTGGGTAACTGACATTGTATTTGAGAAACTAATGCAGTCAATATCTAGTTTGATGGATGTAGTTACAAATCTCAATGAGTTTTCAAGGTATCTATCTACAGCTATTTTAGTTTTAATTTTACTCGTCGTTTACTGCATACTTAAAACTTGTTGCTCAAAAATGTTGATGTTGCAAAAAAGGGAAGACATGAATAAAGCAGGTCTGTGAAGTAAGGGTTATTACTGTGGAAAGATAGGATTTATAAAGTCTAGCCTTTAAATTGAATGTCAGATGGCAGCTCTATGTTTTTATTTGAAATTTGGCAGGTAAGATCTAGATAACTTTAAATTGAAGAGCGTGTTTCGTGTTGAAAATATACGTAAATAAAATCAACCATCGAGCCGAGATATTTTCCCCTCACTCCTTGGAGACAAAAGGCACCTGTAATATATCTGAATACTCAGTAAATTATTTATTTATATTAAAATTGTTTGCTGAGCCGTTGCTCGCGGAACGCCCCTGCATTGTTGTACAATTAAGGACAACTAAAAGATATTATAAAAATTCAAAGTTTGGACCAAAGTTTTTGAATTTGAATTGTGTGATTGCAGGAAATGAAAGTCTTGTGATTGTTTCACATCAGATTTAATTATTATTATTTTTGTTTGAACAAAAAAAAATCATTTTTTATATGTCTTGAGTTGTGCAAAAACTAAAAAATTAAAAAAAAAAAATTAAAAATGTAATGTTTATGGATGATATTTGGTGGAAGGGTCCGCAATGATGGATAACATCTGTTATTTTATCCCTCATAGCATGCATATTTATATTGTTCCTGACCGGTTTCGGATTTTTATCTATCGTCAGAACAAATTCACGAAGTTCGTGTAGAGAGTTCACTTCAATGTAATGTTTCTGTTACTCTCACAAGGGCAATGTTTCTGTTACTCTCACGAACTTGGTGAATTTGCTCTGACGATGGATGAAAATCCGAAACCGGTCAGGAACAAAATGAATATGCATGCTATGATGGATAAAATGCCAGATTTTATGGATGATGATCAAGGCAAATAAATGTCAAAATAATCCATTTTTAATTAATGTTTTTAATCCTAATTTTTAAATAGATGAAGCTAATCAACTTTTGTTTTTTTTTGCGCCTTACTTAATTAGCTTAGAGTTCTTTTATTAAGCGGTGACTGTTAGCCTTAACTTGTAATAGAACATTGAGATATACTCATGAACGGGTAAGGAACGCGCCTAAAGTTCTTCTGACGATAGAGGGTTCCCCTGAAGTTAACGAATACATTTTTTTTTTAATATATATATATTTATATATTTTAATATTTAATATTTGCATTCCATTATAACTGTTATTAAACCGTTAATAAATTGATATTCAATAACAATATATTTGAATAAAATTATTACCAGTACAGTTAATATTATTATTATTATTCTGTGAATTTGAAATGTTTGCAAACAACTTATCAATAATAACTATTTCACAATTCAAAATTTAATTAACGGTATTTCAAATTAATTTGTCAATATATATGTCTTTCAGAGACAAACATTTGATAGCATTTAATTAAATGATTCATTACGTTTAGTTCTCCATATTAATTTATTGAAAAAGACAATTTTCAATTAACATATTTTTTTTTTTGAACAAATTAATGTAATTGCGTTGTTGGTCATATAGTGCATTGTTTATGGTTAAAATCTATTAGTATGGAAATATTGGATGGAATGCAATATTTCATACAATTTAGGAAAGTAGTCTTTACTAAATTTCGATATTTTTTATAAAGATATAATTAGGCTGATCCTGAGAGCCCTATCTTGATTGAGCTTTTTAATTGGAGTTTGTAAGCCTTACTACCCGGTAACTACATTTAAAAACGTCAACTTTGAAAAATTAACCATTTCTGTGGATGTGGAACAATATCTCTGCTAGTAATTGTTTCTGTATATAGCACTCTGAAATTTCTTTGTTATCGAAGGCCAGTCAATTGTTTTTTTTTCTGCAGGCAGGTCAAACTTGAGTGAGCAGTCATATGAGAATGAGTTGATTTAAAAAGCTAATCATTTTCAGTTTGACAACCAGCCAATCATATTCAAGTGATATCAGATACGGAATTTATTAAAAGAATTTCTAAGTTAAAGCCTCAAAGTGTTTTTATTATTATTATTATTATTATTATTGAAAAGGGCTCTCGCGCATTCCCGCTTCAAAGCTTTTTAAACTCATTTATATTCAAATATTGAACTTGACATTGGGCAATATATTTTCCAATCATTTCAAAGAATTGCGTATTTTTTCCCGCCAAAGTTAGCAACAGAAGTTTCTAATAAGAGAAGTTTCAGACGACTTAGGCCATAATTTTTGGTCCACACAGATAGAACAAAATTTGAGTCCTCAACATCGAAATTTCTAAGGCAAAAAAAAAATTGTTATGGTTTTGGTTTTCTTGTACAATTTTTATGAATTCGCACAAAAAAAGCACAAAGTATATGCGACTTTTGCTTACTTTTACTTAGGTGCTTACTTTTTAATATTATATACACTGCTGTTAAAAAAAAAAAAAATCAAAAAAACAATAGTGAATACTCGATGCAACTATTTTATTTGTTGACAGTTAAGCTTGTGCAGCACCTACGGGCCCTATTTCTGTACTATAAAAGTTTTCACTGTTACTGATGAAGCTATATATCACAGAATCGGAACTAGACCACTCGCAAAAAGCTGAGAGCGCTAACCAATTGGCTAAGAGAGTGACGCGTGATCTTATAAACAACTTTGTTTTGATACCTATTACCTTTAATGCACAACTTCTTTTATTGAACATATATTCTTCTTCTTCTTTTTTTTAACTTTTATTTATATTATTTACAATCTGTAAAAAACAAGATGCAATAAGTAAACAGGTTCATTGATTGAATCTAGCTTGTACGTCTGAGGAAGTGGCCAATGCCATGCTTTCTAAGCAGATTACTCCTCTTCCTCTGACTGGGACTTCAGGGATGATGTCCCGGTCATGGAGGACATGCTAGTGATGTATTATGTGTGCCTACTTTTTTGTTGAGAAATCTTTGCAAAGTAGTTGTATTAGGTCGTCTACGAATGGGATGTTTATGCCAATGTGTAAACGTGTTTGCGATATAATAAGAACCTATAATCTTGTGATGTCTGGCTTGTATCTAATGAATCCGTATGTTCATATTGATCTCTTTATTGATTTTTAAAGATAAAATTTGTTTTTATATCAAATTTAGAGCGTTTGTCGAATAAACGTTTAACAAGAAGGTATCTAGTATTCATGACGTGACGACTTTTCATTAGGTGAGTATTCCATGAAATGCGTCTATCTAAATGTAATCTAAGGTACTGAACATCTTTCCGGTGAATTGTAGGTCTATTGGTAATGTACACAGTTGGGCAGTCAGAGCGTCTAAGAGTAAATTTTACGTGAGTACATTTCCTTTCATTAATTTTGGACTCTCCAAGTTTGAGACGTTGTTGTATGATTTAGATAATCTTATGATTGTGAGGAGCCGATACTTTTGTATATATTCTAGATATTCTTTTACATCATAAATATTGATATGTACTATATGCACAAACAAATCTGACCTTGTTTCATTTAATGAACAGAAACAATAGAATATTGAAGGAGCAGTTTGCAGTTTACAATCAAGCTTGAATCTGAATCACAGTATGATCCTGAGAATGTTGAAATGATTTAGAAACACCGAAATTTTGAAAAGTTTTTATATTAACACGTTTTATATTAACACTATTAACACGCTTAGCTGTGGCTCAGTCTGATTTTAATTATTAGGGAAGTAAATAGAAGTATGATAGTTAACATAGATTCAGCAAGAAAACACATAATTTAATACCCTACTTTACGTTGCTGTCAACTGAAAGGAAAGAAAGACAATTTTTTTTAACTGAAAATCTTTTTTTATTGTAAAGCTAGTGAATGGACTACATTTTTTGTTTGTCTGTTTTCTGCATAAACATAAAGATCAGATGGTTTAGCGACTCTAGAGCATGCGACATACAATTGCCCATGAGAGAAGCATTCGTTTTCTAAATTCAAACCGCACACTTGCAAAGTTTGTCCTTGCGCTTTATTGATAGTCATAGCGAACGCAAGGCGTATTGAAAATTGAAGTCATTTGAACTCGAACGCCATATCTGTCGCAATGAGTGTATTCGTGGAAGTAGTACGTCTTCACCTTTATGAGGTCCAATGAGAATTGTTGCTTCAATTAGATTATTCATCAATTTTTTAACTAATAATCGTGTACCATTGCATAATTATGGCTGATTGATGTTTCGGAGTAATATAATTGGCACTCCAATTTTCAAATTTAGAATGTGTGGCGGTAATCCGGGAACATCGAGTAAATTAAGAAATTCCGTTGGAAAATTCACTACTTCACTTTGGTCCATCACGGAGTCAATGGATTTGTATGCCACTGTTTCACCTGCGATTCTGTTTAGAATGATGTTGTTCATATCGAGTAAGTCGACATTTTTAGCCGCTAGAATGGCTCTTCCGCTTAACCATGCGTGATTTTGATAATTTGTTTCGATGCTTTGTAATACCTTGTCTACTAATTCTTCTTTGAAATGTACAATGTTGCAGAAATTAGATGGGAAGGTGATTTTTCCTGTTGCTGGATTTGTAGGTGCAGTGCCGTTACCGACTTCGAGTAATTGTCTTGAAAATGTGGCAGCTGTTCGATCGTTTTGAAGTTGAACTCTCATATTCGTTGTTAAATGAATTTTTTTTTTTACTGTGCTCCAAAGAGTTGAATATTTCAAGCAGGCATGCAATTCATCAGCTGGTGTTGAGCGAGGTATCACTGGAAGCGTTTGCCTGAAGTCACCGGCTAGTAACACCAATGCTCCACCAAATGGAACCTGATTATTTCGCAAGTCTTTCAATGTATGGTCTAATGCTTCCAATGACTTCTTCTGAGCCACTCATTCCATACAATGATTTTGCACGCCCGAACAACCGTTTCCGTGGGAACTTCGGAATAAAAAGTATATATAAACACTCTTATATAGAAATGCAACGGTGTGGAAACATTTCAAATCAATCCATCGACTGCTTTTCGAGTTTTGCGGCCACAAACATTCGGATGCTGAATTTCTATTATATAGATTACTCTTTTTCGGAACCGATAAGGAATGAAAAAATAATATTCGCATTCTCACCAATTTAATTTTAGAGAGCGATAATTTTGGAGAGAACGATCATTATTCTTTCATTGTATATGAATTTTATAATCATATTAAATAAAAATATTCATTTTCTTTGTTAGTAAATAAATAAATTTACCAAAAAATAAATTTTTTTATTTATTTTTATTGCTTGTATTTTTGCCCACAGAAAGCGATAAAAATAGGAGAATGTATGAAATCTGTAGCGAACCCAAACATAGTAGTAATCCAGGTAGAGAGAAAACAAAAAAGGGTTGGGTGGTGATGGTGAAACTTTATTATGGTGAACTCAGTTATGATTTGAAGGGTCTAGGGCAATGTGCAGTAAAAGGGCCCTGTTTTAGTGCCCTTTCTTTAAACAAACACATAAATACACGAACACACACACACGCACACAATTCTACTGCCATATCTTACACACCAGTTTACCCTTTACGCAGTTCTCTTAAAGAAATTGAAACACTACAGCTGAAGTTTGATATAAAACTCCATAACTGAAATTATTATTTATTTTGTAAATCAATTATAACAGGGTCTATCAGAATGTTTCGAACTATGAAAAAACAAGAACTTAAATTGATTTTTAACTACTTGTTCTTGTTGGCCACTTAACTAATAACTTGTTTCGCTGCAATCGCTTTCATTTAACGTGGTATTATAATTTATTGTGGTGGTTGGTTCCGCAGGGCTGGGAAGCATAAGAGACATTTTCCGTGGTAGCCTGCTTCATGTGCTTGTACTGTACTTTTGTACTGTATGCACAAACAAATCTGACCTTATGTTTCATTTAATGGTCAGAGACAATAGAAAGATTTAAGGAGCAGTTTGCAGTTTTCAATCTGGCCTGAGTCTGAGTCCCAGATGGAACGTTTCCCAAATGGAATGTTTCTTCTTCTGTCACAAACTCTACACAAGAAATCTGGCCAAAGCCTCATACCTAGAGATGATTATTGAAACTTACGTATCCGATTTAGCATTTGAAGCAGGCTACCACGGAAAATGTCTCTGATGTAGTATAATTTATTAATTCTGGATATCATTGGAATTTAATATGCGCATTTTAGAGAAGGATTGACTAAGGCTCTGCTTCATCACTTAGATTAGCTTGGCAAAGAGGTAGCTGAGCCTCATTCCACCGCGACCTATCCAGAAGGTCTATTCTGGATTGTTTAATCACTTACAACAAGGCTTTGATGATGAAACTCCAACTCATGCGATTATGTTTACATGGTTTGCTGAATTAAAACAGATTACTGTCCACTGGCTAGCTTTATAATAAAAGTCTAAATACAGCTTAAATTCTGAAAACATTATTGCTGTTCAAAAAATCTGATTCCAGTGGCATTTAAGAAGTGCTGGAGAAGTCAGTAAGAATGGGAGTTAACTCCATTCTATCTACTCAATTCTGCACCAAAATCTTAATTTGACGTAGAATTACGTTATTGTTCCCAGATTTTAAAAGTGTGAAGGGATCCTCGAAATTTTGAATGAAAGCGGAAATAGTAACCAAAAGTCATACTGTTTTACGCCAAAGTAGAATGTCCCCAAACTTCGTTCACTTAATATACGTAGCGATTAAGTTGGAAGTAGAGAAGACTGTGACATCACATTGGTACATTACCGTATGCCTGCCTTAAATATTCGTCGTCCTGAATGTCAGAAGATTAAAGGTCCACTATGACAAAGCCTCTTCATTATCTGCCAGACAAAATGTCCAGTTTTTGATAGCCATGGGGGTCGAAATTAATGAACCTTATTATTATTCAAATCAGGAGAGGGTAACTAAACCATAGGCTGTCCAAAGCTTCTCTGGGCCCACTCAGCTACCAAAGAGAACAATAACAACTACCAGATCTAAAACAACAACCTAGACCCGGGTCTAACCCCCCTAAGATTTAATATAGTCCGAACAAACAGAACATAACCTTCGAGGTAAATAGCCTAATCTCTTCTGCAGACTTCCTGTGTCAACCAATGGTCCCTCAAATCCTGAACAAATTTCCAAGCAGACAGTCATAAGATGGGTGGAATGTTTTTTCTTCTCTCACAAACTCTACACAAGAAATCTGGCCAAAGCCCCATACCTGGAGATGATTATTGAAACTATCCTATTTAGCATTTGACTTCTGGCTTTTCTTCGAACGAAAAATGTATATGGGGTCAATAATTTCATACAGATATATTCCACGATAATAGGTTTTTGAATGGCTTGGGGCCTTTAAATTGTGAAAAGTTCAGAAAGCGGAAGGAGCACCTAGTGGAACAATTTTTCCGCAAGTGGTAACCATTTTTTCATATCTCGCCCAGATATCATGGCCAATCAGTGTTTCATTAGTGTTCTGAGCATGACATCAAGGCGATAGTAGTCATAATTTCTTTTATGCATTAAGTTCAGTTAGAAATTTGTGCGACACTGATTTCGTATACTGCAAGTGCACTCTCCGTCAGCATCGAAGACGAAGAGATTCCGGGTTTTGTCTACTGGAAATCGGCTATAAGGACTTTCAGAGCATTTCATTTTTTTTCCTTTTGTCTTTATTGTGTAAGTTTTTCTACTTTTGTGGGAAAAATGCACTTTTCTACCTATATTCTAATCAAAGCAACGGAAGGGATATTCTGGCTGTTCTTTTTGCATGTCCTCAACATTTGAATCTTGTCCATGATCTTCTCATAGATGTTATAGTTTGAATATTCGTGATCTTAACATTGATGTTATAGCTTAGAGGTCAATAAATATGACTATCCTATCGAATTCCTAATCTGAGTGCTTTCAAAATTAATAGACTGTGCTACCCCTTTGCTTTCAAGATCAGTGGCAAAATGAAATTCTTTTGCAATCTTCCGTAACACGATCACTGCTGATTGGCAATGGCATTCATGAAGTCAAGATAGTTTTTTTTTTTTTTAATTCAAGGCGCGTCAATATCTATTATCATTGCCGTCTTAGAGTACCGCCGGCCTCAGGACAGTGTTCTCCCGTTACAGACTGCAACACCGGACAGTGAGCTGTTCAGGCTCTTAGTAAGAGAAAATCCAAGTTTTAGCACTAGAATTGAACCCGGGACCTCTGCGTGGGAGTCCACTGAGCTAATCCCTTCTCTTTTTAAAATATTAAAATAAATTTAAGAAATTTTATATTAGGGATTCTATTCCAATCTTAAAATTTGTCCCCTTGAAAGTTGGCAACACTGAAATAACTATTTTTCACTAGAAAAAAAATTAGTTTTACTCACTATAGTAATTTGACGCTTGCTTGAAGTTGATCATTCCATGCTGAGAAATAAATATTTTTCGTACATTAAGCATTTCATAACATATTTTCAAGAACTGGGAAATTCCTCTAAACACGAAGTACTTACCTTTTATAGCAGATAAAAAAGTTAAAGTGAACAGAGTTAAATGTAATTTGAAATTATATTCAAGTATTGCAAAATTTCCCACAAGTAAAACGAATAATGAATAGTTTTCTTGCCGTGCATGTTTTAGATGGGGCAGAAAACTTTGAATTAAATATAAAATGAGAGAACTTTCTCCCCGTGGCCGTTGTGCCACTTCTTGGTTCAGTTAGTATTAATATGTTATTAATTGGATTGTAAGCGAGTTACTTAACCTAATGAACTTCAAACTTAGAAACCTAGGTTCAGGTATGAAAGTAAAAGTTTTAAATATTAAATTTTGACATTACGTAGAGGACTAGTTCATAAATCAGTGACAGCATAATAATTATTCTGGAAAACTGATTAAAGTTTGTCTTAATTACTAAGTTTATGATTTTATATATATATACGAGTATATATATATATATATATATATATGGCTTGAACTTGTTATTTTTTATCGCCTAGATCTAAAATAAGAGAACAATTTGTAAGACCATTGCCTCTGTGATGGTTTGCTTTTGTGATGTAAGAACTAGTCGCTAAAAACTGATCGTGTTGATGACAAAAGACTTTTAGAATCAATTTCTTTAATAGGCATAAAATACTATTTTCCGTAGAATAATTAGATCCTACAATATAATTTTTCAACTATAATGTAATCTAGCATGGAAAATAAATTGCACTTCAAACCTAAGTAATATGGCAATAGATCAAAGCCATAAAACATATTTGTCCTCACATAAAACGTAAATTTGGTAAGAACAATCTTAAAAAAAAACAAAAAAAAATAAACAGCTACTATCCCAAAGTTATAATAAATAATATAATTATAAATTGCAGGGATTTGCTGTTTGGTAGCATGCTGGATTTCCCGCGTATGTCCCGCATTCGAATCTATGCTGTGCTACCCTTAGATTTTTTTCTTTCTAGAAGTCCTACAATTCACAGTCCGGTGTTGAGCAGTGTTGTCAATAATGAGTGACATTGTACAAAAACTATATTCCAAGATAAGAATAACTTTTAAATATAGTAGTATTAGTTGATTACTCTTAAAACTAAAAATTCACTGTATAATATACCACTTATTTGATGGAAAATAATTCAAACAAATTGCTATAAAATTGGTTCAGTGAAAAGTTATACTGATCATTTATTATAATAAAAATGCTTTTGTTAAGTTGTTTGCTTATCAAAAGAATTAAAAATGTATTTCCATTTTATGTGATGAGTGATTGAATAACTACATTTTGGAATCAAGCATGGCTGCATTAGTAAACATTATAGAATACTCCAATGAAATATCTGGAACTCGGAATTTTTAGTTTTTAATTGAATAAAGCTGATAAAAATTGTTTGCTTTTAATTTGTAATAACTTTTTTCTATGGGACCATAAGAATATTTCGGAAAAACAGATGAAATGTGATTGGTGATGTTGTGTTATTGTGTGCTGGTAGCTAGTGTAGCACGAGCGGTTTAGTAAAAAGGGCTTGCAAGTATATATATGTTTACTTACAAAAGAGAGTGAAGTATCAGAAATAAGAAAGTGGTCACCATTGCTAACAATAAATATATTCTATTAAAATAATAACTACAAGTTATTTGCAAAGAAATTATTAACTTATTAATATGCACTGATGCTAAGAGAGCGAAAAACAAGTGCTCTACTTTTGAATGTCTAGCCCAGACTGTGTTAAAGGAATGTCTTCTAATTGTTATTTCAAATCTTCTCCTGTGAGAAGAAGGGATACACAATACTAACAAGGTTCTTGAACTCTAAAAGACAATAGTGGTCTTCTACCTGAAATGTCCTTTTGCAAGGAAATTGTTACATATCTTCATAATTTTGATTTTTTTCAAATTAAATATATTTTTATATTTCTTGCATCCATCACACAGACATGAAAGAACGTAAGTTCTCTCCTGTATTCTCTTATGAAACTAATTCTTAATAGTTTATACTTATTTATAAGTTATTATACGTTATTATAACTAAATAACTAAAATATTATTGAAAAAAAAATTTGTCTCAAGCGAATTGGGTTATTTTTTTAAATCATCGGTTTACATGAAATTACAAAAATGTTTTCATACATTTTAATTTGACAAGCGAAATTATAATAAGTATGCAGAATATGTATAAACTATATCAGTAAATTATCCTAAAATGGACTATTACATCAACAGATACTGTTCGTATATTTATAATTTTTTGTCAATTTATTTTCTACTTTCCTTATTTATTAGTCAGGGAGCGCCCCTACTTCTTTGATAGCGGGCTCCTGCGCAGGTGCATCTCTCGTATATGCTTTGAATCGGCCCATTCATAGATTCTAAAGATTTTATTTACAGATTTTCACCACTTTTTATAAACGCCCCTACCAACGTGCTAATAACCTACAGCGCATACCGAAATACCGACTTAAGAATATTAATGTTTAATAATACTAAGTCTCCAACGCTTAAACATCAAAAATAAGACTAAAGGCTTAAGATTACCCAAGGATCGTTGGATTTATGTTAACTTAAGGGTCAATGGTTTGATGGACTAAGGTGCCGTAGCACAGAACTAAAATGATCCCTTATAGTTTTTAGAGACTTGCTTGTCTCAGCACTACAAGGGCCCACTACCTGATTACTACACCTACAGCAGCTTTAGAAGTCTTACTCGACCTGCTGCCACTGCGCATGTTCATTCAAGATAAGGCCAGGAAGCTTACCAATCGACTTAAACAGACGCATGTGCTGATCATTTGGCGATATTTCTCTTCTCGTCAAAGGGAGGGGGCTGCCAAGTGGTGTAAGTCACAAAAATACAAAAATGGACTTAACACCACTTGATTGCCAAGGCGGTTAGCAGTTTCGTTCAGTGTATCTATACATTACATTCAGCTATACCTATAAGCGGGCTATTGAAGTGGGACCCACGCAATTGTCGGATACGAACAATTGATGTCTAGTAATGACAAGTCGTGTGAATCCATGCTTAATTTTTGTGGTGCACCACCACTTGGCAGCCAACCCGCCCATATGATGAAATGGAATTAGATTATCTTGGGTAAGATCGAATGGCATACGATAATTTTTGGGAAAATATCCGAACTGCAAACCAAATAAATCAGAAAGGATCAATGGACAAACTATACCGGATGATCCTGTATGGAGACCGTAAGAGAAGTAAAAGACAGAATTTATAGCCGCAAACCTAAACTCATACGTAGGTGGGTCTGGGCCCACAATTTTCACAGTCTTATATGCTACAGTCTTCCAAGCAGATGTTCTGGCTGTAATATACTGGGCCAAGAAGGTTTTAAATTCGAATCTCCACAATAGCGGATATATATAATAGGAGGAATCTATAAAGCCATCAATGCTTATTAGCTGATATAGAATTGTACTTAATTCCTTCCCGAAGCGGGCAACTCATATAAGCCCTGGCACCTAGTGTATGTGGATAATGAGAAAACTTACGAATTGGCAGCAAATCAGAGGTTTAGTGGAGAAAATATCATTGGCCAAAGGCAAGCGAAAGAGTGCGTTAGAG
Organism: Triatoma infestans; assembly: GCA_011037195.1. Classification (NCBI taxonomy): domain Eukaryota; kingdom Metazoa; phylum Arthropoda; class Insecta; order Hemiptera; family Reduviidae; genus Triatoma; species Triatoma infestans. Next base: position 89,729 of record JAAEAF010004796.1, on the reverse strand, counting down.
GACACTTGTAGAAGCTTACGGCGGACTGGCTAAACCAAGCCTGCGTGGCATTAAGAATTGTGATGGGTCTGTTGACTGGGCACTTTAGGCTGGAGGAAGCATATGAGCCTATCTGCATTGTCAATAATGGTTTTGCTTAACGGAGTAAGAGGTACCGCTCCATGTCCAGTGCGTTTGCGAGGTTCTGGTAAAAGCGGAAGTCCTTCAACTGAGCAATGAATCATCTGTACGAATAATCTTCAGCTTAAAACGAGCTTTACGAAGACGCCTCTCAGGCGGTATTGTGGCCTACTTGTAAGCACCAGACCTGTGTATGTGCTTTAAGCCAGCTGTTGACTTACTTCCCAGCGTACCTTATATGTACCATAAAACACTTTCCATTAAAAACGGACTTGCAACGACACATTTGCATCTATGGACTTGCAACAACCTGTCAAAACACTACAGGGTGTATTCTATTTTTTAGTTCAAAGTTTTTATTCATTGTCCGAGATATTGAATCACAAAGTGAGTTTTTACTTTTTGTTCCATCAACAACAACATGGCCACGGTTGAAGAAAAGTAAGTTTTACGAAAATAATGATAATGATAATTAAATTTTTAAGAAAATCTTTTTATTTTATTACTATATAAACTAATAAGTGTTTTGTTTTTTCCATTAAAAGGTTTACGTGATAATAAAACATTTCCGAAAATGATATTAATTTAGGCATTAATTAAGGTCTTTGTATTCATTATTCTTAGAACGTACAACTTCTGTATACTTAATGATTTACTGTTAATTCAGTTTATTCTTTGTAATGTTCTTGAACCATAATGAACCAATAAAAAAAATCTAATTTTCTCTTTAATTAACTAAGTTGGTGTAAATCAGTTTCTCCAAGATAACGCTCCATCCATCTTCTTCAATCAAAGAACGCAGTGTACAACTGGAGTTGAAGCAACGTTGAAATATATAGTTCTATATTAAACAGCGCCAGCTAAGCAGATTATTGAAGAAATACAGTCACGTGATAAACAGTTCTGTTTATTTAATTTACACATATATATATAATATAGGAGTTAGTACTGGTTTAAAAAGTTTAGGTAGGATGTAAAAAGTTTAGAATACGAAAACGTACAAAAATTCTCTTATGAATCGAATTCTTATAGAAGTTTTTTAAAACTTTTAACTATTCTTGACGGAAGTTAACTGACATACTGTTTCACAGACAATTGTTTTAATTACCTACATTACAGTTTATTTAAAATAATATTCTAAATATTCATACTAAACTGAAATATGTGGAAAGAAAGGAATTGAAAGAGAACCTACTTAATATAAATTTATTTGCTTTGACTTTACCTGGCAAGTCATGAAATTACGGGTTTTGAAGTAATTTTGCTTTTACAATATTGCGCGATTAATGTTTTCGTTCCACATTAAAAATCGCCGTCTGACACATCATTTTGATCATCCCTGTGATGATTCAATTATATTTTAATTTCAAAAAAATATTAATAAATTTATTTTGTTACTTTATAAGAAGGATTATTTATATTCTTCAAAAGACGGATTCCATATATTCGGGATTAAAATTGGCATGGTTTTTATAATAAAATGAATATAAATAAGAAAGAGTACGTATTTTATTATATTTTATCTTTGATTTCATTTTCGATATAATATTGTTGCAGTTAATCGTATCTATGATTTTTCTAAATTATTTAATCTTTATCCTATCTAAAATATGGCGTGCTAAAAACATCGGTATGCGAATAATTTATTAATGTATGCTAAATTTGAAATAAAATTGTACATTTTTAATCTGAACTATCTTTAAGCAAACAATATACTCTCTATAACTGCAAATAAAGCTTTTACGAGTATATTGAAATGTTATTGGTGTAATGTGATGTTGTAGTGTAGTAGTTTGTGGCGTGAGCGGTTTTGTTAAAGGGCTTGTAAGTATATATATGTTTAAGAGTGAAGTATCAGAAATAAGAAAGAGATCACAACGTTTTTAAAATAGATATATTCTCTAAGTGAAATTAAGTTATCTTAAAATTATCACAATAATATATACTGTATTAATTATCACAATAATAAGTATACTGAAAGTAATCGGAATAAACTCTTATGTTATAACTTAAACTGGCATAGTCCTGATGTGTTCTCCTTGGTGTCTACAACCAATAACTTATTCTTTGAAAGCAGAATGCAGACTGTCTTGAAGGAATGCTCTCTCTAAGGGGGGATTTTCTCTTACAAAACAGTTGGCCAAGTGGCATTGTTATTTTCCTAACGGATTCCTGTGCTTTTGTCTCTTTAGCAACAATGACCTTCCATTTTAGTGCCTGACTCTAAAATACATTATTTTTGCCAAAATTTTTTCCTTTAAAATATTTTTAAACTATTTATTTATGCATTTCTTCTTCCGCTACAGTATGCACATAGTTAACAGTGGGGCAGCTTACTGCATAAATGCACAATTCAGCTGGCATTTTATAAGTCTATCTAGTGAATAAAACCAGTGAGAAACGATCTGGTACATGCAGGATAAGCTTTGGCGCAAGGAACTTGATTGATCTTATACAAGCGTTTTATGACCTTTCGGTTCAACGTTTAGAACTGCTATGTTGCTGGGCCAATTCCAGACCTTCAAGTCTTTTTTTTTGTACCACTAATATCTTTGACAAACAGCTTTGTATAAATCTTCAAATACGAGTTAGTAATAAAACTAAAATATGATGCAGCACAGTAAACACAACATTTAACAGAATTCTTAGTTTATTGTCTCTTATACGTTAAAGCATAACAATTTTGATAGGTTATTATGAAATTTAGTTTTAATCGAAAATTATTTTTTTTGAAGTTAGTTTTAATCATTAATAAAGTGATTTTTATTTTCAAAACAAAATAGCCTCAAATAGCGTGATTTATTATAATAATAGTTTTTTTTTTAAACAATTTCTTTCATATCTAGTTTGACTCAGTTTATTGCTCATAAAGTTGACATACAGTAGGTAAATGATATTTTTTATTCATTTAAACGTTTAACCCATCAATTTTTTTTGTTTTTATATGACTTTATATTATGGAAAGAGACATTATTGTTCATTTTATTGCTACAATGAAATGGAATGTTTATAAAAATTATGATTACTTTTTAAACTTTGCATTCTCCTCTGGCAGTTTTATGACATAATGGTTAATGGCAACATTTTGTTGACATAAGTTACCAATATTTTTTTTTTTATTATTTAGAATATTAGATATTATTTCATTTATTAAAACCGGAAAAACTGATTTTTCTTAGGAAAGCTATAGAATTTAATTAATCGGGCTTAATAGGAAAACAAAATCCATGTTATATGACAAAACAGAGTAACCGAGACGCAGTTTAATTTACCAAGAAGATAAGAAAGAAATTACAAGTTTTATTACTATAACGTTCTATAATACGTATGATTTCTGTCATATAGACCCTGAGAAGATTTCGTGTGCACATCATTGTTGGCCAGCTAGAACGTTCCTTCTTGGAGCAAATTATTGTTGGTAAAAAACTTCCAACTGAAAGGATCTTTAAAGTAGTACATCAATTACTTGAGTTGGTGGGATCTGTTTGAAAGAATCACTAATTTTGATAGAATATTTCAATAACAAACAAGTGTTGCTCTGCTTTTCACTGGGTAGCTGACATGGTATTATTCTGAATCATTTCGTCTCGATCTCGCCCTTAAGACCGTACCAAAGTTACCCCCCCCCAAGCATCATGTTTTACTGGCGGACCTTTTTTCTTTTTTTAAAGAAATTATAGCAAAATTTTGATAGTTATTTTATGATATTAAAGCTTCCTACACATCTTTAGCTGGTAATTTATTACTTTAGAATTATGGTTTATTAATGTGAAAAAAAAAAGGATTTAAGATGACTAACTATTCTTTTGTATAACTGAAGAAATCGTTTAGAATTTTATGTCCAATGATTTTTTTTTTGTTTTGTTAATTAATAGTGCTTGCTTGGTGGCATTTCACTTTTATCGTAGTTTTTTTTTTTTTAATGTACTAAACTATTGAATTATTTTCAGGGGTAACAGTTGAACTAAAAATTTACTAATAGCATGGAAACGGTTATATAGGGTTTAAAGGAAGTGTTTAGAAGAAAATGAGTCTGTTAAGTGGGATACCATGTTGAGTTGGTAATAGATTTAATCTAATAAAGGATCGTGGGATTGTTAATGATTCTGTCTTCACCTTTTTGTGGAATATATTGATTCTGTTCTATAGAATGCCCGACTCTTGTTTGGGGGTAAAAGCTGCCCCATTTTTTTTAACAACCTGTCGAGATCTAAGTTCCATGGTCATTTAGGTCCAGAATCATAAGTTCCTGCAGGAAAAGATTCAGCAAAATTTCTCGGTTCCTGGACAAATAAAAACTTTGGCTGTGGAAATCCTTGGGAATTCATTCAGGCAATCTGATCTACTGTAATATGATTTGTATGGGGGGAGGTACATTAAATATGTTAATTAATAATTAATTATTATAATTCATACTTGAAATCTTCTCTAAACGAATCTCGTGAAACTGTGTTTATACAGAAGTTGGAGAGGATGAAAAAACAACTAAATATATAGATCCAGAATATATATAATTAACATAAACAAAATATATGTCAATAGAAGTGAATATCATAATATTGTGATAGAACAACATAAGTGTCTTGTTATTTGGGAGAAATTGAATTTATAACTTACATATTTTATACAGTCTCTAACTTGAAGAAGGATGGGTTTCCTGAAGCACTTCCACCACTCACTACTGTAATATAGCTTTTCCTGATGTCAGGTTTCAGTCTTTTTACAACATAAATTGGAACTGACCCCCTCTCTAAAAGGGTCCACCTTATATATTCTACCTCCACCCCGGAGATAGTGAGAAGAAGGAAATTCCCTTTGTCCTAAATAAATGTAGTGATAGGGGTAGGCCAGATATCTCTGACTCAACTAACTGTTTCTTTTGTGCCTTCCAACCTTAAAAAATCCCAAATTTATAAATATATACATCAGAAAAATTCCTTACTTTACAAGCATAAAATATATAACAAGGAAGCAGGACAAAAGCGATACTTGAGTGAAAGAGGCTCAAATAGTGAACTAACTAACAATACTATTTCGAATTTAGTTGTTAAAATCTGATGATTTATTTAACTGAAATCATTTGAAATTCCAGCAAGTTTTCCTCAAAATTCCTGAAGAAAATCTTAAAAACAAGCAAAAATTTGGCAATTTTTTTGTAAACTTTAAGTTTTTGCTCAGTTACCAACAAGATAAATATAGAAGTGGTGGGAGGTACAAGTTTAGCACCATGGCGATACAATTTACATTTATTAATTCGCCCAAAATTATACACATTACACTACAATTCATTAGGCAAATTCTGCAAAACAAGATTTGTTCCAGCTTTCAGCTCCATTAGCTGGTAACCTCCTAGATATTCTTCACAGTTCTACTTTCTGGAGTTCTTTTTAAGCACCTGCAATCTAGGGACATTACAATCGTTGTTGTAATTGTTAGAAAATTGCTTATCAGGAACTAACCATTTTAATAAATATTTCGATTAATTAATTTTTGTTGAAACATTTTAACTTGTTTAATGTTGATGTTTCGTTATTAAAATAAATAACTAGATCTATTGTTCGGAAAAAATGAAATAGAGTAGGAAATGTTATAACAATTACTATTCTAGTCGGCCTCCATTGATGTGGAAAATCTTAAACTAGAGAAAGATATATTATGCGATAAATCTTTTCAAGATGTTATTACATACTCTCAATAAAGCAAAGTTCACAACAGTATAGAGTTGTTACACAAATATCTCTGAAAAGAGGGATAACTCATCAATAGAACTTTATAAACCCATCAATAGAATATACTTCCCTCTTCGTGTGTATGTTAATATGAATGTATTTATTACCGTGAATGTATTTACTGGCAGGATGTATTTATTAGCGTGAATGTATTTATTAGCGTGAATGTATTTATTAGCGTGAATGGATTTATAGTGTGAATGTATTTATTGGAGAGTTTATTTATTAGCGGGAATGCTGATATAAATGGTTAGGTTAGTATTTCATCTTCTATTTTGGGGTTGAAAGAAATTATATAAAAGTATTTCAATCCCTTAGGTTTAGTCTCTAATAGATGGTGCAGTTAAAAGTACTGCATTTCTCAGTTAACTCGTTCAGCAGCCTCCTCAAATAAAATTTATACAATTAAAATATCTAAAAATTACAATATTAAAGGAAAGAATCATACTTTTGGTTTTTGCTTGGGTTGTTAAGATAAGTTCTTCAGAAGTTAAGGGATGGCAATAGCCCGCAGCCCCATTCATCGACCAGTTCGATGAAATAAGTGGGGATGTGTGGGAAGAATCAACCTTCACTGGTTCCACCCCGCCAGGCAAACTGTCGTGTGTGGACGCCAATTAAGGTATTGGTGATATCCCTCGAGTGGCAAAAGAAGAGAAAGAAACTTAAAGGATGTGGGGCGCTAATGGCCATAAGTCGTCGATGCGCCCTCCCCCCCCAAAAAGAAGGATATCTTAACAGATATCTAAAACTGTATTTAGCAAGTGAAACATAAGTCATCCAAACCTTTTTTTACTTAAGGATACAAATCTTTGCAGAATTTTAGTTTGAACTTTTTGGAAGGCCATGAAGGCAATTTTTTTTTCACGCAAGCTTTTATTAGTATGCTATTTAAGTTTAGTAAGTTTTATGGATTCTAATTTTTAAAAGCTATGCGATGAGAACAAGTAGAACCAATTAGTTCATGACTCACAATAATTAAGTAAGTAAATAAAAATTTTTTTTCATGCTCTCATGTTAGTTACTTTTCATTAAAACTTCTACACTAAAGTTTTTTTTTTTTATTTATTTATTTTAGTTTCACTTTGTAAACTTCTCTTTTATTACCCTGCTGAAGAAATGAAAAAAAAACAAGCAAAAAAAAAACACAAGCACACACATTTCAATTAAAAGATTGTAATCGTTTGGATTGTTGCTGTCGTTAAGTTTTCAGTTTAGTTTCCTGTTATTGTGTTAATAGCATGTTTGCGTGTTTAGTCTTTCTTAATGGATACAAAACTTTTAAAGCTCTGAAGATAATTTAATTATTATAATTTTATTTTTGTTTCATAAAGTGTCATTTAAAAAAAAAAGAAGATAAGAGTGAAATACTCACACCACTATCTCTTATTGGAATTACTATAATTTTAATTGACAACTTTACTTCATAACTTGAACTTTTACTAAACGTATAGTCTCCTAAACTAAACTAGTCTTGGAGTCGCCTCTTCGAGGATCGACCAGGCTGGCTGAAGTCTTCGGCAAGATATCAGATGATCACTTGTCATGATGCCACTCAAACACAGCGGGAACACCGGGCTTTCAGCTAAAACAATTTTGTATAGGTGCTCTTGAAGATAATGATGACCCACCCGAGAGCATTCTAAATAACGTCACTAAATTTTTTCACTCAATTGTTATAATGGAGTATTCCATAGGTTCCTCCTGGCACTGTTTCACCTTTTCCTTGTAATGAGCGTTGACGATTCTTCTTGCTCCACCTGAAGCTAATGGGAGAACGAGCTGCACCATTTCTACGGCAAGTTTGGCCAATCTATTTGCCTCCTAGTTTCTCTTCACAATAGTTATGGCAAGGTATTCATTGCAGTACAAGGTTAACCTCTGCTTGAATCAACAATCCAATTTTCTCTTGACAAATCCTAATCCGAGGATAGAGTGATTCACAGGGTTAACAATTACTATTATAGCTGCTTCCGAATCTATCTGTATAATTATGCTTTTAGTTGGTTTCCTCTTCAGCGATTCTTCCGTTACCAAGCTAATGGCTGCATTTCTCCGTCAAAGTTCATAGCATGCTTCCCTATTGGTGAGAGGTGCACTTAACATCTAGACTTCCAGTTCCAACTAAAATAACTTTGTCGTAGAAAAATGTTTCATATACCATTCCACCGTTCAAATGCTTGGTCCATAAGGAAGCTGGACAAAAGGGATACTTAAGTGAAAGAGGCTCAAATAATGAACTAACATTACTATTTCGAATTTAGTTGTTAAAATCTGATGATTTATTTAACTGAAATCATTTGAAATTCCAGCAAGTTTTCCTCAAACTTCTTGAAGAAAATCTTAAAACAAGCAATAATTTGGCAATTTTTTTGTAAACTTTAAATTTTTGCTCAGTTACCAATAACATAAACATAGAAGTGATGGGAAGTACATATTGATTAACACCATGGCGGGTAACTTGAAGTGATTACATTTTAATTCACAAGACAGAGCCAATAAACTTGAATAAGTTGCAATAACAGATACCTAAGTGACAGATACCTCAGACTACCCTAAAATAAACTTTTCCGGACAATTTTCAAATAAAAATGATACTTCCATATATTACGCAAAACCACATTCGAAGAATCTAAAGAACTTCGTTGTAGCTGTTTTAGAGAAAATTCCAAAAAAAAACAAAAAAAAAAACCTGTTCATTAAAGTTGCCTCTCTGTTTAACCAATTTTTCTCAAATTTGGAATTCTTGCGTGGCAGAACCATATATTGTACTGGAGTAGTACTTTAGAGGAATGCTTTTCTGCAGCCTAAAAAAAATTTCCCTGGATACTTCAAATAAAAGCGATAAGCATTTATGAGTGCGGTATCATTATCATCATGAGCTCAACAATCCATTAATGGATCCTGGCTGCTTCAGTAATCGCCCTTCACTGTGAGTGCGGAAGTTTAAAGAGAATCGTTGAAGTAGTTTAGAGAAAATCTTCACCAAAAAAAAGACAGTAAAGTCATAACTTTCTGGTGATTGATTTTGTCCAAAACCTCTTAGTTAGATACTGTGGTGATACCTAAACGGAATATCAAGTTTGAATTATAGAAGTATACATTTAGAAGACCATTAATATGTAAATTTTTTTCAGTCCTCGCGTAAATCGATTGTTTAGGGTCCTGCGTTTTGTTAATTTAATGTATTTTGCCATAACGCCCGGCTAGTTTAAAGACCAAACAAGCTTTCAAAAAAATATATTATGCCTTGTTTATTTTAGTTGCTAAAATTGCTTTTCAATATGGCATTTTTAAAATTGCATGCATCTTTTTTTTTTATTTTTATAATTTTATTAGAACAAAGTTTTAAGATGTAGCTATTAGTAAAAGGATTCTGCTCTTTCTCGCAAGTGAGGTGAGTAAAGTAATGAAACAAACCACTTTTAGTTGATTTATTTGGGCCACTGCCAGAGGCATCGTGAGAAAAATCATTGGATTGAAGACGACAACACATTAGGGTGTATAGAAATACTTCTTCTAGTCAAAACAGCTGGGATTTGCTATCTAACCTAAAGTAATATTTCTTCCTTATGGTCTACTCTGCCAGCCTTATTAGTGATAATGGACCTCAACAGTGAGATATGCAATGTATATAAAGTGGCACTCAAGGTGACCTAAATAAATTTGATGGTCTTGTTGAATCGAATTCACAACTTTCGTTAAAATAGAACTCAATAAATAAATATAAATCAAAAATTGATTCAATTAAATAAATTATTTTTTTTGTTGTAATAAACTCAGCTTTATTATGAATTAAACATAATTAATAAATATTGTAACGTTTTTCCCTCTAAACTAGGTATTGCAACTAGATTTAAGTGGATTCGTAATGATAAAATACTCTAAACTTCAATAAGACAAACACCAATTTATTGTTTTACACAATAAATTATAAATACAGCACTTAATAATAATTGATTCACATTTTAAACCACAAAAAAGTTCACTTTGTTCACTTTTCATACACTTTCCACAAACGTACACTTACATTGTAACTAGAAAAACTCTCCCACTCTTTGTGGCCCCACTATTTATACCGGTGGAGAAGAGTCTGGAACTTTCTCGATTCTTCTAGAAAGAGCTAAATGAGTGCGCCACCAGCGCTTCCTAGCGGCCACTAGGAGAACTTGAGGTACCTGCTTTCTCTCCTAGATGGCACCAGTGGCTGCGTTACAAAATGATATTTATAACTAAAAATAATTTTAAATAATTGTTCTATTCCTCCTCCCCCCGCTCCAAATTGCTTTAATTCTGCTAATGTTTGATCTCTCCCCCCCAAAAAAAGATCCATTTTAACATTACACTTTCAGTAATGTTTATAGATGGAACATTTAACATTTGACCTCTAACAAATTTGTTCGTGCTCCCTTCACGACTCTTATCTTTCTGAGACTAGAAAACTTACATTTTGTTTTTTATGTCTGTTTATAAGTTCTGCCATTTTCATAAACCACTGAAGATTGAAACACTACTTGGTATTCAAACAGAGGTGCTTCATTAAAGAAAACAGCTTTATAACTTCTCTTTATTTTGATGACCTAATTTCGTTTTAAGTCATAAGGGAGGATGAAACAAAATGCAATAAGTCCACATTTGTGTTGAATTTATTAAAAATTTTTTATAAAACAATGTTGATTTAGTATTAAATTTACGTCCAACCTTTGATAAGTTAAAATTTGTATATAGTCATTTTGAAATGGAAGAAAAATTGCAAGTTTATCGTGAAGTACACGGTTATAATCGCAAAATATATTACTTATATTTTATTTCTTACTTTTATAGCTGTAAGAGGAAGTATTAGGGATCATAATAAATTTTTGAATATTGAGTTTATCGGTTTTTAACAAGAAAAAATTACTTTTAGCGGAAGTTGAGAAGAGTGTGAATAAAATATCTCAAAATCGAAAACTTTGCAGGAATCTCAAACTTGTTATTCTCTTTAGGTAACACTAGCGCGTTAACGCCAACATTTCTTTCATTATACATCATCTAGAAGTGAGTCTTTACTAATTTTTACTTTCTTTTTCTGTTGTAGAGGAATTATTGCGAACGTCTGAAATTTTCGAAATTTTAGTCCAGAAAAGTGTTTTTCAGAAAGTGTGTGTGTGTGTGTGTGTGTGTGTGTGTGTTTTTTATGTGGTCAGCCTAATTCAAATAAAAAAAAAATCTTATGTGAAACACTCACATAATTTTGTGTACAAATATAAAGAAATTCGTCGAAAAATTGAAAAAACTGTTCAGTAAAAGCACACTTCCGGCTTACTAATTTTCTTAAAACTTGGAATTTTGGCCATATATTTATTTCTAATTAATTTTGTTTGGATGATAGAATTGTATAATCAACTATGATACCACTTCAGAGGAAGCTGTAACCCCACCCCTCCACTAAAAGTGCCCTTAAATGAATTTCCCCAGAGAAATGTTTCAAATAAAAGTTGTAGCTCTCTGTATGTGTAGTTGATATACCAAGTTTAAAGAAAATCGTCGGAGCCATTTTTGAGAAAATCTCAAAAACGTAAAAAAATTAACTAGTAAAGTGGTACTTCCGGTTGAGGAATTTTGGCAGATAAACGCACCGTCAGATCCCATAGTGATACCTAAACGTAATATGAAGTTTCAACTTTCTACGATTTTTCGTTTTTGAGCTATGCTGTTCACACACACACACACACACATAGACGATTTGCTAAAAACCACTTTTTTGGACTCAGGGGACCTCAAAACAGATATTTCCGGTGAAAACTCGATATTGAAAATTTGCAGACTATTACAATACTTCCTCCTCTTACTCTAGGAGTAAGAGAAAGTAAAAGTGAAAAATTGCAGAGAGCTGAAACTTGGTATTTCATTTAGATTCTAACAGGCAACGCGCCAATAAGGTTTTGGTCCAAATTGGTCAACCGGATGTACCACTTTATGACAGATTTTTTTTTCAGTTTTTAGCGATTTTCTTGAAAATGGCTACAACGATTTTCTTTAAACCTGATATATCATCTTATCACATAAAGATCTACAAATTTTTTTCTTAAAACATTCTTTGGGAAAAATTCATTTAAGGTCTTTCTCTATATTGTACACTCTTCATATATTATATAATTCCATTGTCTATACAATATTAATAAGAATTTATATGTGGTCAAAGATTCGGAGTTTAAAAAAAAAAAAATCAGGTTACCGGAAATACTTTTATAAGATTAAATTTGAACACAAATTACGCACATAATTTTATTTGAATACGTATTTTTTCCTGGGCTGGTTCTGGGAAAGCAGTAACGTTTATTTCCTGTAAAGTGACAATTCAATAAATTATGTGGGATTTATATATATATATATATATATTTTATATTATTTTGAAGATATATCAAAATAATTACATAAAAATAAACCTACCAGGCACTATTTACCAAGGATAAGTATATTTATATCCATCGAACTGTGGGGTTCAGTCAAGCTTTCCAACCTCAATCGCATCCAGTCCAAGGATCCATCGAACAATAGTTAACGCTCCTTATTATGTTTCCAATCAAACCATCCACAATGATCTAAAAATCCTTTTCCTATCAGAAGTAATTGAAACGTTATTGGTATGGTGTTGTTTTAGTTTGTAGTGGTAGTTAGTGTAGCACGAGCGGTTGTAGTGGTAGTTAGTGTAGCACGAGCGGTTGTAGTGTAGTTAGTGTAGCACGAGCGGTTGTAGTGGTAGTTAGTGTAGCACGAGCGGTTGTAGTTGTAGTTAGTGTAGCACGAGCGGTTGTAGTGGTAGTTAGTGTAGCACGAGCGGTTTAGTAAAGGGCTTCTGTTTGTAAGTTTTAAGAGAGAGACTTAATCAGAATAATTAAGAAAACACTGGTAGTTAAATTAAATATATTCTTTAAAGATATTTAAATACTATTCAATAACACAGCTATATGCTTATTAATTTACTGCAATTAGTTGAAATAAACTCTTATGTTATAACTTAAACTGACTTGAAAGAATGTCTTCTCTTCATAGTTCAAATCCTTTCAAATAATGCTGGTATGTCTGGAGGGAGTTTCAATGTTTTACCCTAACTGTTTCTTGCTCTTTGTCTCTTGGTTTGCATTGACCTAGATTATAGTACCTGGTATTATCCCCTTCACTAAATACACTATTTAAACTAGCTAATTTTCACAAAATTATTTTACTAAACTATTTTCCAAAATTATTATTTTTCCATTTCGTTCTTCCACTACATAACCAAAGTCATATATAAGAAATTCCATAATACCTATCTTCAAACCCTATAATCCTCTAGTCCGACGCCTGTCATCCCGCACTCTACCCGACAACCCTTCTATAGACGGCTTAAACGCCAGTGGTCTCGCACATGAACACTCTCTAGTGTCAGTGCTAGTGACAGTGAGTGACAAAGTTGATTGGAGTGCTACCCCTGGATACTGGATAGTTTCTCAAGTCTGTATTTATTTTTTTCTTCTTTTTCTTTTTTTTCTTTTGTATATATATTTTTTACAAAGAATCTTTATATTTGCTTGTGGCACTATGTTGCCGTTGTAAATTAAAAAAAAATATATATTTATATATAAGGCAATTAAACTGATAAAATGTCTAAGTTTCAAGCTAATTTGTTAATGATTTATACTTGTATTATCCGTAAGAAAATGATGTGTTTTATACTAGATTCTAAAGTTTCTTACATTTTATTTTGTGTTCAGATCGAAGTTATTTGCTATTAGAAGGAATAATGTTGATACAAGAAGAGCTACTATAAAGTGTTTGCTAGCGCGCCCCCCTCCCCCCGAAGGACTGGTATGTTCCCGTTGGGTTAGCTTTACTAAATATTATTAACCCGGGACCCAATTCAAGATATCGGTATAATTCCTATAACCAAACTTCTGAACATACTCTGGAGTGTAAGTCTGTAATTGAGTGTTTTATAGTTGTGGCTACATTTGTGTCGTTAAACTCAACTAACTATAGAAATCAATTTCTCCTGCCGGTATTCGTGCATGTTTTTTTTTTATTATTATTATCCAAGAACAAAATTATTGTCCAAAACTTATAGAGAGTGAAATATTTTTCAAGTGTTGAAAAATGAACAGAAGTTAATAATGTTTCTCTAATAAGCTATCAATTAATCCACCTCCCTTAAAACATTATAATGTGTGAATTTTTACTTTAATTTTTTACAAATATATAGTTAACATTTTAAACGAAATTTTGTATTGAACTATTTTCGTGTAGGCAGGCGTTTGTTATCAAAACTGACATCAAGAATCAATAGCTATCCATTGCAGTTTTCACCTATTTCAGGTAACTTTCCATACTATACAGAGGTGAGATAAGTCCGAGATAATAGCAGTCCAGTTACGTTCACCTAAAAGACAAAGATGATGGCCAATATAAATTAATTTGTTAAAAACCTTTTACATACTCATTGATAATTAGCAAATCCTAGGAACTATAATATAGTTTTATTATTAGTGGTTATTTATTTTCATTATAAGATAATTGTTTCACAGTTCTATTTCTTAGTTCAAAACTTTCTCGGAAGCCTGGCGTGCATAATGTAGTTGCATGCTACCTGACAATTAATTATAAACTTTCTGCAAATAATTTAACAAACTGTAAATTGTTGATTAATATTAATTTTACACTACAAAACAAAATGAATGAACAAATAATAATTTGTATTTGTGGATGTGTAAATTAATAAAAAGTATATAATAATGACTATATAAATACAGCATTTAAAATTGTATTCACTTTAGAATAAAGAAGTATTTTTATACAATAATGATGTTAGCAGATTTGAAGTTTTGTTCTTGAAATAATAAGCTTAATACAAAATAATCTCATTTTAAATTAAGGAATCGTTATTTGAATAAAGGAGAAAAAGTAAAAATACGTACTAACTTTTTTTTAAAAAAAATTGTATATCTTATTTATAATCTGTATAATACATTACAAATAGTAAATATATGAAGAGTATAGTTTTTGGCGTAATAGTCTTGAAGAGAGAAGCTATCCAGTGATTATGCTCGCGCTATGATATGAGATTTGTGTATTAGTCTCGGAGGAAGTTAGTGGCGGCTCAGTTGACATGATGGGTTGTTCAATATAGTAGAGAAGGCAAGATTTTGGACTAAACAATTAGAGTACAGAGGAAGAGATTCAAGGGAACTTTCTAAATTTTTAAATTTTGCCGTTTCAGTTAAGATCTTTATGAAGAGTTGAGTTTGATACACTGAATGGAACATCTATTATCTGAACACTTTTATTTGGAAACCCTTTTTTCAAAGTGTGACTTCGATACAATACTCATATTGAGGTCATGTTATTGGTGTGTGTTGTCGTTTGTAGTGTGTAGCACGAGCGGTTTAGTAAAAGGGGCTTGTAAGTATATATGTTTAAGAGAGAAGTATTAGTAATAAGAAAGTAATCACTACTGCTAACAATAAATATATTCTATTGAAATAATAACTACAAGTTATTTGCAAGATATTATAAACTCGTTAATATGCACTGATGCTAAGAGAGCGAAAAACAAGTGTCTGCTTCGGCGTCTACAATGAATGTCTTCTAATTGTTCGTTCAATCCCTCCCCTGTGAGAAGAAGGGGGTAGGACAATGCTATCAAGGTTCATGAACTCTCCCAGTAACTGGACTTTTTCTACCTGGCTTGTCCTTTTGCAAGGGAATATCAATGTTCTTCTTAATTTTGACTTTTTTTCAAATTAAATATATTTTTATATTTCTTGCATCCATCACACATTGTTAGAATTCCAGACTTTAAAAAAAAATTGGTTAACGGAAGTACGGAATATCTTTAGCGAGAACAGGTACTTTAGTTGTTCAAAGTTTTTACGAAAATGGCTCCAACGATGATAGTGCATACATATTAACCTATTGCTTTTATTTGAAACACCTTTAACCGGAATAATTGCTCTTCGGGGATTCTGTGTGACGTTAGATTTCAGGTTTCATTTGAGACTGTTAGAGGCGTTGCTTGATGATCTATAATATTGTCACATTCAGGCAGTTGCTATGTCCTAAGAACCCCATCAATGTTAAGCGCAAGAAACATATAATAAATGAAAATTTATTATTTATAATTATTGTATAAATTGAAGTAAGAAAAAGTTGCATGAGTTTTCACTCTAGACAACTTTTTCCAGACATTTGTGCATGTGACAACCAAGATGACTGAAGATTGCTATGCATCATACAATGATCACTTAACTATCAATTCAACTCTTAATTATATGTTAATTTTATATGGACTATTTCCTTTCATGTGAGATTTTTATGTTTCACAATTGCTAATTTCATTTCAAACATGTTCATATCAATTTAGAAATTTAAATTATTCAATTTATTTATTTATTTAAAAATTCAGTGTGGACAAAACGATCCAATCTTTTTTTTTATTGTTTTATTTGTTTACTCTTCTCAAGTTTTCGGCTCTTACAGTGAACATCATGAGAAGCTAAAGTACAAAATATAGAAAGTTCATTATATGAAGCCGAAATTGAACACGACCCAATAAAGATGTTAAAAAATAAACAATAAAAAGATTGGATTGTTTTGCCATCAATTTAATTTAAATCATTAATAAATTGTGAAAATCAACACCATCTAAATAAGGAAGACAAGAGCAGTATGAGATAAAATTTATAACTTTATGTTTCGTTATTTTTTTCTTTATTAGCCCTCCTTTGTTAATTTAGAGGTGGCATTGATATCAGAATAAAAGATCCACTGGAGAAGTAACATTGTAAAGAAGTTATTAATTATTGTAACAATATTTAATTAATCTAAATTATTGTGACCACCATTATAATTATAATAAATTTCTGTAAATACGTATCATTTCTAAACCTGATGTGATCATATTAGCGTTTGTAATGCATTAAAGAAGTTGTGTATAATGCATATGATTAAATTGTAAAGAATACAAACTGTAATGATTCATTAATATTTCTTGATGTATAAAGAAGGTACTGAAAAAAATAACAGTAAATAGTTGAACTGTTTCAAAGTAAAAGAATATTAAAAGAGAAGAACATCCCGTTCAATGTTTCATTACTTTGATTTTTCTTCTCTTTTTTTTACATAAAATCTCCTTTCAAAGACAGGAACCACAGCTAATGTGAAATAAGAAATCAAAGGAAAATAAATAAATAAAAAAAATCTCTCTCAGAGAGTGTACAGAGAACCATACGCATACCACAATCTACCACAAGTGAAAATGTAAAAGTTCAATGAAAAACTTTTCCCACTAGTTCAGACAAAGTGAATGGATACTATGGTAGAATAGTTTCGACACATCAACTTTTACATCGCTGATATACATATTATGTATATATTCTAGTCGAAAGAAACTGACTATTCTTTTCATAAATTTAATTCAAAACATTAATTCATTATTGGAAATTCTACAGAAATATTATTAAACTATGGTGATGGATTAAATGTTCATTTGTTTGCAAAATTATTTTGCAAATAATGAAATGTTTGTACGGCAATGGCCAGAGGAGTTTTTAAAGAAAAAACGCATTCTTTGTTGCTCTACGTTTCGGGCACCTTTCTTGCCCTTATTCAGGATCAATGCAAAGTTTATTAGAGAAAAGGTACATTATTGCATGAAGAAAAAATGCACAGATTTATAACAAATAAAAGAAAAATTTAAATTAAAGAAATATTAACAAAACAGATTGAGCATAAGATATTAAAAACAAGAAATTATAACATAGACGTGACAGTTAATTGAAAATAAGGCCCTCCCCAAAGTGTGCATGTATCTAGTGTGAGTGTAATTATCAGAGTGAATGTATTTATCAGCGTGAATGTATTTATTAGAGTAAAAGAAATTTGTGAACGATGGTATGTATGTATTTAGGCTAGAATTTTATCTGGGGTGCAAGGAATTTTATTTACAAAGTATTTCACCCCAATTTTAGATTAATATTAGTCAGATGCTTTAGAAAGGGCGGGACATTTTATTCAATGTAACAAGGCAAATAACCCTTTTCTATCGTTTAGTTTGAAATGATCTAAAATGTAGTCTCTAAACATATATTATGACATATTAGAACATATTAGAATCCTTATTTGACACGATTCCCTAAGGTGAAATAAAACATAAAGCAATAACTGATGTGCAGCAAGGAGTGGCACAACTTGTAATAATTTTGTTATGAAGGAAGCCACTCCAAACAGCTGGGGAAGGAAAAAGGTGGCGTCACTGAGTCATTGCCAACTCTTCCCACTCTGTCGACTAGTTTCGATAGTTAAAGTGGCGTAGAGAGGCAGTCAAACTATATTATCGCCCGGCTCCGTGCCACTTCCACAGGACGTTACAATGGAAGTCGTGCAAAAAGAAGGCGCTCTCCTAGCTCGAATGGCCTTTAATCTCGCAAAGCGCTAATAATTGTCGATGCGCGAAAAAAAAATAGAAAATAAAAAAGTTGAAGATACCTTTAGGGTAAGAGAGGAGTGTACGGTGAGATTGAAATGAAGAGAGGGTATTTTAAAATTCAAAAAAGTGTTAAAAGTTGGGACGGATAAGAAAAATGTTTATAGTGAGGTGCGGCAATTTCAAATTTGGAAGAACAAATTACTGACGAGTGTCTTTGTTCTAACGTTAGAAAAATATTATTATAAGTTGAAGTTATGATTACTTTGTCTTTTTTAAAATTGATAGAGTTCGGGTGGAGGTGAATTTGTATGGATTCGGATAGAAGCCGTTTTATGAATGGTTGGGTTAAGTGGTTAAAAATGGAAGGGTTATTGAAATCGATGGTATGATTAAAAGTCAGAACATGTTTAGAAAGAGAGTAGTGCTGTCAAAATTTTTTTTGTTAATAATGTCTAGTTCATGTTGTGTGAGCCATTTTTGTAAAAACGTTTTGGAATCACCTATGTAGCAAGCGTTGCCGTTGGGTTTAATCATTGAAGTTTGTATACCATATGTGTTTGGTTAGATTTTGCAAATATCTAAATAAATAAATTTTTGTTTTAATAAAAAATTGAAAGTTTCAGGCCATTAGATTGCTATTGGGTAATATGCAATTTTTGATCTATATTTGAATGAACGATACTACTATTCAAAACTAAATAGCTAAGAAAGTTCATCTTTAATTTTACTTAAATATCTCAAGCAGAACCGAAATATAAGTTAAAAATCCATCAACATAAACTTAATACTTTTTTATATCTTATATTCAGTTTTTTCGATAAAAATTATTTACTTGTAATTATAGTAAATTATCATATTCTTACTAATGTAGATGGGATATGCTAAATAATAGAAAGGAAGTGAAATATTAAGGGCGATTTCAAGAACACACTGAATACTATTTATTTTGACAATGTTGTATTAACAATTCACAACTTATCATCACAATATGAACAACTTTTCTAATACAATATATTCGCAACCGAACAGAGCAACTTTTTTAGTACATAACAATTCTACGATAGTTCTGTAATATTATTACTTTTGTTATTTTTTATATCATATGTGTTTTTTTTTAATTTTATCGATGCTGGGGCTAAATTATATTTAAGTCCCACACTAATTATATATTTTATTTTGCTATTAATCTCAGAACAAAAACTTGTAATAATTTAAAAGTAATTTTGACTATTTTAGTTGGGAAAATGGGCCGGGTCATAAATTTGCGTGTGAGCATACACTCAAATGATCTAATAAATTACAAGGTAACATGCGAGAGAGGAACTTAGTAGAACTACTGTGAGAGATAATATCAGCATGCCTAATTGTTTATTAATTAATTTTGGGTGATAATTCTTATTATTAATAATTAGCTAGAGCAACTTAAACAAATAAGTTTTATTTATACTGTGATTAATTAGCTTTAGAATAATGTTTAGAATAATTTGATCTTATTAGTACGTGATTTATCATAGTTATTACATTTAACGGAAATAACAATAACTTTGTTCAAATAAGAGTGTTTTTTTTTTTTGCGCTAAAACTTTTAGGAGCCCCATCTCGGATCTAAATCCTTTGCTCTTCCAAAATCCCATTAAAAATCAATGTTCACGGAGAAGTATTTCATATAAAAGAGATTAAGTTGTAATGTGCAAATATATATTAAACCCTTTCAACAATGCCGCAATATATACCATACTATACCAATTAGTTTTACTTACGTCGTATGTATTTGCATATATGTGGCAAAGAAATACTGATTTCGAAATACTTATTTAGTTGGCAAATTTCCGCTAAACTTGCAATATATTTATTAAAACGTTAAGTTGGTTTTGCGTGGTACAAAAAATTCATATATAAAAGAAAAATTAATAATACTAATATAATAGAGAAAAAGTAGTGTAATAGAGAAAAAAACTTACACTCACAAAAAAAAAAGTAGTTTATGATGAAATATTATATAACTATATCAATTTACAATAGAATTGTATTTAAAATAAAATAATTGAGAATATTGAAGGTATTGAGTGTCTTGTTTGCAAATTTGAAGTTTATTGAATGTGGAATAAGTGAAAGAGAATACGTAAAGGAATTGAATAAATTAGATTTTGTAAATGATATTGGTGGTAAAGAATTCCATATAAAAAAAAGCAGCCATAGACAAGGAATGATTTGTGAAAGATTAGAAATACGATAAGATGGAAAATGTTATTAGCATATTGAAATAATCTTGGGCTGTGAAAAGTGATTGTGTGGTTTACGGTGCAATAAAGTGTATAGATATGCGGCTAATTTTGGAGGAAGGGCAATAAATTTGTACATCAGCAGGAGCTGATGAAAATCCTTCCAGAGCATGGTTTTTAGGCTGTATAATCTTCTAATGCAGCAGAAGTGTGAGCTGACATGGCGATCAGAACGGAAAATCATAAATAAATCTTATAAAGTACTTGTAAAGTATTATAATAGAGAATGAAAAAGTTACTCAGTATATAGGAGAGCAAGATATTTCGACGTAATATATGGCACGGTGTACGAGAATAGTACCTGGAAGAAGATTAGAAGTAACGCACAGCTTCAAGAATTGTATGGCGAGCCGGACTTGGTGACCTTTATTGAAAAAGCTAGATTGCTAGTGATTGGGTCATGTAGAGAGAATGCAGGATTTCTTAAAGGCTTTTGTACGGCAAACCTGGAGGAAAGAGAAGATGGAAGCGCCTCCGTCTAAGGTGCAGAGATGATGTCAAGAACGATCTAAGGGAGCTGGGAGTCAGAAAATAGAGACAGAAAGCAATAGAGAGAAGTGAATGGCAGGCTATAATTGAGGAGGCCCAGGTTTCTTGCAGCCCCGAAGAATAAGTAAGTATTTATAGCATGATATAAACCAAGCGCTTATGAGATGCAATTTGAAACAGCATTACAATAATCAAAGTAAACAAAGAATAACAGAGAAAAAATGAGATTGGCGAACAGTTATTGAAAATATATTCCGATTTCCTTTTAAGTAGACTTGTGGAATATTACGCGAGAGTTGCAGTAAACATAATCTATAATAATGTTCATGTAGACTTGTTTATACAGTCTGTGAGGCATCGCGAACTTTAGACTGGCTAATAATAATAATTATAATTATTCAGGCTAATAGTCTGGAATAATAATAGTAAAATGATGACAATGGTAATAACAATAATAATTATACCAATTATAATGGCAAAAGGTCACGATGCACCTATTTATCAAAATATATTGGGCAGCTAGACGTTCATTGGCTGATCGACAATAAAACGAAGGCATAGACAAAAAAAAACAAAACAAAAACATCACACGGTATAAGATTTATTTATGATTGATATTTTGAATGATATAATTTGCACTTATAATTTGATATGTGCTGATTGCACATATATAATTGAAATGTGACGTTCGGATCATAAATATATGACGTTAGATAGAATTATATTTAGATAAATTAAAGTTTTCAAATCTTTAGTTTTTAAGAAATCTTTATAGGCTTCCACAACTTTATTATTTCTTTTTTTAAACTTACAAAGATCAATTTCAAGAGTTTATTAATTTTGTTGGATTTTAAGAAGATCTCGCTCGTTTTTTTTTTTTTTTAGTATTTCGCAATTCGTGTTTCTCTTTGAGTTCAAGGTAACACATGTTTATAAGCCAGTCAATATTCATATAAAGAATTCTTTTATCCAGTTAGGTACGTCCCTTTAGATTACGGTAATTGGAATGCACCTCGCCACATTTTAGATCATATAATACGTCAGATTTTTGGTTAAATTAAAAAACTGTTCATAAATAGTTAAGATACGCTCTTTCGACAGTACTGAGATAACGTGGACTCTACATTTCACCATTATACAAGGGGGCTTTTTATATAATTGAATCATTTAGTCTTGTTGTGCGACTTAATTGTACTTTTTCTACAAGTATGTATAACGGTCCCTACTACCGAAATTGCTTTAGACTCATTAAACTTCTTCGTAAAATAAGCCACAGTTCGAAAATAAGATGCTCAAATGTTTATATGATTAGATTCCATTTATTAGCCTAGATAGTAAAACATTTTAATTGTATTTGGTTTTGATTTATGAAAGTGGATAATTTTTGTTTATTTAAAATGTTGTTTGTTTATCCTTTGCAAAAACGGCAAGCAAAATCTAACTTTTTATTTAGATCAGTAACGGAGCCAGCGAAAATTATCTTGTCCTCTACTTACAGTGATATAAGTATCTCCTTATTTACTCTAACGTATACAAAGAACCCCTTTAGATTAAAGAGGAGATAACTGTTCCACATCACTGATATAAAGGGGTAAAAAGAAAGCCCGACAAGACTTCCCCTTTGCAAGATCCTCTTTGTGTTGTCAGTTTCTTCCGATAAGGATCCCTCATTTCTAGTCACTATTCTTGCATTCTCATAGACATGTTTTCAACTTAGAATCAGCTTAACACTAATCCCGAAACTAAACATTTTATGCCATAAAAGTTTATGTTAAAGGCTATCAAAAGACTGTTTGTAATAAAAAGAAAAACTACAAGCAATGCAGTATTTCTATAGGCGAGCTTTAACTGGACCAAACAATTTAAACGAAACAAATCGTCCAAGTATGACCTACTTTTTCGAAATCCATTCTATGATTCGAGTAATATACCAGTATCAACACTCCATATAATTAACCACTCTAATTATTTGAGTGAAGATTTTTATAACATTAAATAATGATAAAGATCGATCATTTTCCTAAGCATTTTTATTGCCTTTTATGTATATATAAGTATGCATATATCATAGTAAAAATTGCACAGTATCTATAGGAATTTGCTCAGTATCTAATATTTTGTTAAATAAAGAAATTGAAGTTGCAAATTTTTAGGTAAATTTTTATAGTAGACATTGATATTTTATCAAGGCTTTTTTCTATTGTCTCTAATCTTCAAATCAAGTAAATACCAGATAGAAATAATATTCGAAAAACCTAGTATACATATATCCTGAAATCAAATGAAATGTGTATATGATTTGTAGTCAGAACGGTATAGAAGACCTTTAATACATCGCTGTGAAACGTCCAATCTATCAATCATTTATGACATTACTTCATCCCTTATGTGTGCGTCATGTCGGTCAAATGTTTTTCAGAATTTTTAAAAATAAATAATAAGAACCATTATAAAAATTGGTATTCTTTTATTCTAAACAATTTGAAAATAAGTACATTTACAAAATTTATGAATAAATTAGTCTGTTATTGTATTCTGTTTAATTACTTATTCATCTATTTATTAGTTAAAATGATTTAACTAAGTAAAACTAAGTTTATACTTTATTTTGAACATGTTTTTCTTCTCTCTGAATTATAAAATGTCACTATTGCTTCTGTATTCTCGTAGTATAGTCTCGTCAAAATATACAACTTTTATATCCGCGTCTCTTTTGAAAGCATAATAATTATTTTTCATCAGAGACATTTTCCGTAATAGAGCCTGCTTCTTTTTGAGATCATCGACCGGTTTCAGGTGTTCGTCCATCTTCAGGATGCGTTTATCAAACAGAGTGATAACACAGACTTGCACAACAATAATAACTTGCACAAGAAATAATTACATAACATTTTATTTCACAATATCAGTCGCCAGTGCAGCCTAAAATTTTTTACTAGGGCCACAGGACGTAGAATGAATGACATTTAAAAGACTAGTCAGTGTGTAAACTGAATTTGCTCTGTGCAAGTTTGTGTTATCACACTGTTTGACAAACGCATCCTGTGAAGGTGGGCGAACGCCCGACACCGGTCGATGACCTCAAAAACAAGCAGGCTATCACGGAAAATGTCTCTGATGCTTTCCAGCTCTGCGGAATCAATTACAATAATTATTTTTCACTCAGCATTATTTTAGGATAATTACATAACATTTTATTTCACAACATCAGCCGCTAGCGCAGCCTAAAATTTTGTACTAAGGCCCCGGGCCGCTAATAGCCGAAGCCTAGGTGTAGGAAAAAAATTATTATTTTAATATGATTATATTTTTGTTTATCTAATTTATTATCTCTTATCTGTTACTTATATTAAATGGTAATTAATGCCAGCAATTATGAAATTTTTTTTAATATTTAAATTTCATTTTTTTTTTTTACTAGAAGAAACTTGGTTTTTAAGTCCATAACATACAATCAGAGGTACGAGTACCTAGGTTAAAAATCGCTGCTTTAGACGATTAATTTTAATTTAGATTTATTGGAAAAGAAGAAAATTAATTAAATATGGTACTTATAAATGAACCTGATTCACTTATATTTATCTTTTTGCTTTTTTTCTAGGCTAGTAGATTGCTTCAATTTCGTTTGGTTTGATTTTACTATAAATAAAAAGTTATTGATATAAAATCCATTATTTTTTTTTTATTGTTTCAATTAAACTGTCCAATATATATTTCACTATCGTTTGATTTATTTATTCACTCAACGAATGACAAAAAAAAAATCCTATGATAGGATTTAGAACAGTTATCTATCGTAAGCTGCTTGCTGCTATCTTCTATTAAATTATTGAAAACTTCCAAATAGCTTTTATCATTTCAATGAAAGTGGTTTTGTTTCGTAATTCTATTTCTATTAAAGGTTTTTTTTTTTACTAATCTTTTACTATATGTGTCTTTGTTTTGTTTATTTATTGTAAAATTTAGATATATTTGGTTTCAAAGTTAGTTTTGAAGAGTGTAAAATTTTTGAAAGTGATTTTTACCGGAAATAGTCGTATTGAAGTTCACCCGAGTACTAAAAATAGGTTTTTTGGAGAATGGTCTGAGTGTGTGTGTGTGAACAAAATATTTTCAAAACGATAAATCGCAAGAACCTCGAACTTGATAATCCGTTTAGATACTACCACCGGATCTGACTGAAAGTTATTAGTCAAAAACCATCAATAGGGAATGCGAAGTATTTCTTTTTTAAGCTTATTACGCGATGCTCAAAAATACCTCCAACGATTTATATTAGACTTCATAACTATTTAGACATATAATGCATATGCATTTAATTATACCTGTAGTGGAATCGTTTATTGTGTTTACTATGGTATGTTGTAGATGTCTTGAAGAGGGCGGAAGTTAGTTTGGAGATTTTTGGAAGTTAGAGCTCGAATTACTAACACTGAATTTATAAAAATAGACTGACTATATTTTTACAGTAATTTAAATGTGAGGAATGGTAACTATTAACATGAAATACTTAGATAATTTAAAGTTAAAATAACAAATAATTTAAGATGATTAAAATAAATAAACTAAGATGCACAATTATGAAAATAAGTATAAGTAAAACCTGTATAGGGACGCGGAACTGCTGCTCGTATAATGATGTACTCGTGTATAATAATCCCCTCTTCCAGTGGGGCGAAGTTTATATTAGTGTTACTCACACACTGTCAGATGTGTAAGCAACACTCACACCAAGACATCTCTCCTAGTGTGCGAATTGGTTAGTTCGGTGACCAGTGATTTAGGTCAGTGGCCAGCTTTATCGGTGCTTGTGTTTGATGTAAAGTATTGACCCTTGTATTGAAAAGGGTTTCGTTTGTCTTGAAGGCAGCGGCCGGCTAGGCCACTAGTTATAAATTATCCTTTATTTCTGCCATCCTTTGTGAAGATAGCAGCTGGCTGGAACCACTTTGACATTGCTATGACTTTGATATGTCATTATATACCACTTTTGTTTAAAACATTCTTTTTTTCCAAAAATTAATTAGGGTTTTTCCTCTAAATTACAACTTTTGGATAAAAGTATGGCTCTACCTCTTTATAATTATATTAGAAGCATTGCTAGCATTCCTCCACATTCGAAGAAAGTCAAGTAACCAAAAATGCGATTTTTATAGAATTAGTTTTTTGAGTTTATTTATTAAACTTAAAATGTTTACATATCAATGTTTGACTTTTATTTGAAATATTTTTCGGAAAAATTTGATTTTAAGGGGGGGGGGATCTGAGGAATCTGTTAAATTAAAAATGTTTTTGGAGTTTGTTCAATGTTATATTGTCACTGTGTGTTGCACTCCAATGTATTCACTTCTAGTACTACCTGTCATGGGTGTTAACCAATAAAGCAACAACTAATTGTTGAATATGTGGATGGATCCGCAATGCTGGATAACATGTCAAATTTTCTTCTTTTTCGGATTAAAATACAGATTATTTGTATGATATTTTTAAATTCTCCTAACGTGCCCTATTCTTAACAAATGCCACCTTATCTCTCTGAACATAATTCTTACTATAATTTAAACATAAATTAATATCATTTAAAAACAAGCATGATAAATAAAAAACGAATATATTTGATTTCCTGTAATATTTATTTTAACGTCTTCTCCAATTTGCTGTTTGCTGCCAACCTTCTTACATATCAATTTACTTACATATTTTCTTGTGTTAACCCTGCTTGCATTTCATAACATGTATAAGTTTTTGACCGTCCATAAACTTTGCCTCGCCTTTCTTCAAACTTTATCTATTCTTATTAGTACAGTATACTCCTGAACTAACTTATCGCCCCCTCCCCCCCTAATAAAAATAACTTAATAAAACACTGAATATACTTTACAACACTATTAAAATTTAGTTATGGAGTATTCTGCAAAACAGAAAACAAATTTATTATATACTATTTTCTAATGTCTAATCATAATTTCATTTTGCCATTAATCACATACACATAGTAACATAACCTTATAACCTCCCCACATAATTATATACAACCAACAAGTGTGAGTAACAAGTAACAGAAACATTATGTTGAAGTGGACTCTTTACACAAACTTGGTGAATTTCCTCTGGCAATGGATGAAAGTCTGAAAACGGTCAGGAAGAAAGTAAATATACATGCTACGACGGATAAAATACTAGACAACAAGTAATTATTTATGTTTTCTAGTTTTTTTAGTTTAAAGAGAATTATCCCAATTTATAGTAAGGCCAGAAGTTTTATCAAGTCTTGTTGTTTTCTATTTTTTTATATTAAGTCAATACCAAAAAAGACGCAAGATATACCCGTGAAGTATACTAACGAGCCATTACCTTTAAATAACTCAGTAAAATAATTTAGGAGTGGTGCATTTGGACAAATGACTAACTTGGGCAACACATATAAAGACTAAAAGACTTGAACTTAATTTACATTTCAAACAGTTATATAGATTACTAAAGACAAAATCGACGTTAAACATGAACTCCTAATTTACAAGACGCTACTGAAACCGCCTTTGGACATACAGACTTCAGCTTTGGTGAGCGGCTAAACAGACACATTTGAGGAAAATTCAGACTTTCCAATCTTGTAGGCTAAGGACTATCCTTTCATCTTCTTTCTATGTTGCAAACGAAACAATACATAAAGACCGGCAAACACTGAAACAGTACAACAAGCAGCACATCGACTGTACACTAAGTATCATGTCAAACTCAACGGTCATACACATCTTATCGTCAACAATTTACAAACTACTTTAGTTCGAGAAAGAAGACTAAAACGGAGATGGCCACAAGATTTGTTACATTCACTGTAGACGAACTTGATACTGACTGACAGACCTCACTGAACGACATTATGTACTAGCATAATTACATTTCACACCCATGCAACATTTCAATTTCACTTCACTAACAAATCACTCTAAGCCATCACTGGGTGGGATACCTGCAAACGTTGTACATGTCATTCCATTATCTTCTGTATAATAATTAAATAAAATAAAGCCAATATAATTTACATTCATAATTACAGCTGGTTATTAAACTGTATTTTAATGATAATTAACCCTAATCCTATGGCGCAACACCCCATGTAGGGTTTGCCGGGCGACGATTTGAATAGAGGGTGGGTGTGGTAAGGACGCCACAGTTTCCATGCCGTTTAGTACCGGCCTTCGCTATCTAGGGCGCTAGTAACTGTAGCTTTCCACTTTTTATCACGATGCTTGGTCAATAGTACCGACTTTGCCCTCACGGTAATCGAACCCTGAATTCTCGCACGTTAGGCGTGTGCGCTAGCCACTAGACCAACGCGTGAAGTCTTAACGATAATTACTATTTATAAATAATATACATATTAACACCGACTTTCTTAATATATTTTTAATAACTACATCGATTAAACGTTGTATTTCTGAAGTATACTTCACAAATTTGATCGTAATGCTTCCCACTTACATTAAAAGAAAAGGTAATCAGAATTACAGTCAATTTACTTTATTTACTGAATCTTAGAATTGTAAACTTATTTTGTTTTCTATAAAATTTTAGTGTTTTACAAAAAGTCTTTACTCATTTGACTTTTGTAGTGTTTTGTTTTTTTGTTCCATATAATTTTATCGAAGTTTTATTTTTTTGATTCGAAGTAATTTCTGTCTATCTTTAAGGATGCTATTTTCCACCAACTTCTTTTCAGTTACCTAAGTACTTCAATTTAATTCTCCACTTTATTTTTAACTTTCTTAATGTATTTTGGATAAAGTACGTAATAATTTTTAACGACTACTCTCAAACTAACTCAATTTAACAGATTAAATTTTACTTTCCCCCTTTTTTGTTGTTTTTCTTTCTTTTCATTATTCTCACTTTTATTCTATTTTCTTTTATGTTCAAAAAACTTTAAGATGTTTATTATATCTTTTACTTTTAGATTAGATTAACTGTTGAAAAAAGAATGAAAAAGTTACCAGTTATATCTATTTAATTTGTTTCTTGCTCTGTTTATTGTAAATGTTGTTTTCTGTTTTTTATTATTTTAGTATTTCAACATCCTTCCCAAAGGGAACCGTAAATTTTAGGTAATAATGAAAATTAACAAAGTTAAAAATAAAAATAAAAAAAAAATAAAATAATGCTTCATCTTGTAGTTAAATACAACTTGTTACTTTCGTGTTTTTACAAAACTTCTCTTAAATAATTTTACAGTTTTGTATATGTGTGAATAAACTTAATTTTTAACATACTTCATATATATATAAATACAATGTCTATCTTGAATATAAAGTTTACAAGTTGTGAATGTTTTCGCCAATGTCTAAAATGTTAAATGAGAGACTTAAATAAAACAGTTGTGGTTGGCTAATTGAGAGAAAAGAATTTTCAACGGGGATCCAATATTAAAGGAGATATTTTTTACATTTATTTTGAAATGTGATTGGTGACGTTGTGTTGTAGTAGCTTGTAGTAGCACGAGCGGTTTAGTAAAAGAGCATTATAAGTATACTGGAACTACTTGGAATAAACTCTTATGTTTTAACTTATAACTGGCATAGTCCTGAAATGTTCTGGTGAAATGTCTAGCTCAGACTGTATTGAAGGAATGACTTCTAATTGTTCGTTCAAATCCTCCCCTGTGAGAAGAAGGGGCAGACAATGCTAACAAGGTTCATGAACTCTAAAAGACAGTGGTGGTCTTCTACCTGGGTTACCCTTCTTGCCAAGGGAATGTCACATTTTCTTCATAATTTTGATTATTTGAAATTAAATTTATTTTTATATTTCTGGCATCCAACACAATTTAATCGCAGCGCTCCTAAAATTTATTTATCCGATAATTTTTTACTTTATTTTAATTTTTTTTATAAGGAAGAAAAAACATGGCGCTACAGTCCATAAAGGACAAAGGCTTGCCAGACGGCGATATATTGGGGGACGTGTGGTAAGCATGCCGCAGTTCCCTCGCCGTTTAGTTCTGACCTTCGCTACCTACGTGCGCTACCAACTGCAGCTTCCCATTTTTTTCTCACGATGCTAGGTCAACACCGACTTTGGCCTCACGAGAATTGAATCCTGAATTCTCGCATGAAAGGCGAGCGCGCTAGCCACTAGACCAAAACGTGCGGACATTTTTCATATAATATACACCATTTTTAAACAAAATTCTTAAATTATGTTATGAAGAAATTTGGTGAGGGTCGGTCAAGAAAAAACATTCAATTGTGCCAACGTTTCGACAGAGTTTCCTGTTTTTATCAAGGCTTTAATATATAGAAAGTCGCGTGAAGTTGTGGAGAAAGAATTTTTAAACATATATACATTTGTTATATCGCAGGAACATAAAAATTAATTTAATTATTAAAGAAATTAATATTAATTTAATATTAATTAAATTAATTTAATTATTAAATAAAAGTTAATTTAATAATTCATTTTTTTAATTTTCCTTTTTAATGTTTCTGCGGTGTATGTTTAAAAATTCTTTCTCCATATCTTCACGACTTTCTATATACCAAAAGCCTTGATAAAGACAGGAATCTCTGTCGAAACGTTGGCATAATTGAATGTTTTTTCTTGACCGATCTTCATCAAATTATCTTCATAACAAAATTCCTCATCAAACGGTCAACAAATTCTCTTAAAATTCTTAAATCTATACCAAGTCTCAAGGAAGTTTTCTCTTTGTAAAAAAAAAGCTTAGTTATACCACTAACTAGAGAATAAACAATCATTTCTCATAAAATGATACTATATATGTTGTGTGATCTTGATATGTTGGCTTGACAAAGCTGTGACAAAAAAAAAATATCATAGCTTTATGGCAGGCTTCGTTAACTAAAAGGAAGGATTAGAAAATGCGGACTAATAAGAGTTTGCTGTAATGGACATTAATTAGAGTTGTCAACGGCTAGTTTAACTACCCGTATTTTCAACTCTATCAATAAGTGAAATTAAAAATCGCCAAACTTTAAACTAGAGTTTAGCGATCTGGCTGGAATCTGACAGTTAATTTAAAAAAAAAGAAAAAAACCTGATGTATAACACTCACTCACACGACTTACTCCAATTAATAAAGTTAAATCAAGAAAATGGTATTCAAATCGTCAAACGTTAAAATTACAATGAGATGTTTGTACGGCAATGGTCAGAGGAGTTTTCAAAGAAAAAGAATTCTTTGTTGCTCTACGTTTCGGATACCATTGGTGGGTGCCCTTCTTCAGCTTTTTAGGACAGGAGAGGAGTGAACGTTGAGAACGTTGAGACTTTATTTAAAAACTCCTCTGACCATTGCCGTAGAAACATTTCATTTAAATCAAGAAATTTTCTGTAAAATTGCAACATTACAATATTTATTTAAGCTGGTCATAAACATGATGATGGGGATTTTACTTGTATACCTGGAAGGACCTAATGAGAAGCGCTTTATGTCAAGACCACCCTAAGCTTGTGCAAATTTAAATTTAATCTAACTGACAGACTTCCAAGACCCCCCTCTAAAATTAATTTTTTCAGAAAAATGTTTTTAAACAAAAGTGATACGTTTCTATCCATGCAGGAGGCATTTGTAATGGATTCAGATATTAGATGTAATGGAATCGTTTGATATGTGATTCCTGGAGTAGCAGATGTCTTGAAGAGGGCGGAAGTTAGTTTGAGAGATTTGGAAGTTAGTGCTCGAATTATTAAACGGTATTTTAAATAAAAATAAACTGTATTTTAACAATAATTTAAACGTGATAAATGGTAACTAATAACTATAATAAAATACTTAATAATAAATAGAAGATGATAATTTAGAATGGTTAAAATAACGAACTAAAGTGCACAACTACGAGAATGATAAGTTGAATATAACTGTGAATTGCCGCTCGTGTATAGTTTGGTCGTAGATGATATAATAATAATCTCGTCGTATATCATAGGGTTTTTATATACTGTTGTTCACACTCACACCAAGATATCTGTCTTAGTGTGCGGCCTTGTGCGACCTTCGTAGTTTTCTGACCTTATTTAGTGGCCATACTTATCGCGGTGCCTGCCTTTGAGGTGAGAATTGATGAAAAGGCTTTGTTGTTTGCTCGGTTGACCGCGGCTGTCGGCGGCCAACAGTGTCACTGTTTTCACCCTTTGTTGATTATTTTGGCGTACTTTGCCGATGTCAATGACTTTGCCATGTCATTACACATTCCAAAAAAAACTCAATAACCTATTCTGTAAAAAATCGCAAATTTGGTTAACCTATTTTCTTCAAATTTGGAATTATATCAAGGCATCTAATATATATTAATATTATGTAGGTGGTAAAAACCATATAATATAATACTGAAATGATTCTCCACGTCGATTGCTGGGTCTCGGATTATTACGGTATGATTGGGAGGCTCCGCTACAACACTGGTCTCTTGCAGAAAAGTTAGCGAGATTTGAGGATTCACTTTTCCAGTCTACCTTTGACTTCACTAAGGAAGTGCAGGAATGCAAAGGTTCGTCTGTTTCCCATTACTGCAAATCAGGACGAAATGCCATGTGCAAGGCGCCTGCGACGCTTCCTAAGAGAAGCGGCCTTTGAAAAATGGAGCAAATGTAAGTGGCAGGGTATCGGTGTTTGCCACTTTAAAGATACTCCAAAGGCGAACAATTTCGTCTGTGAGAAAAAATTGCTTTCGGATTCCGAGTGGACAAACGCCATAAAGCTCAACATTAATTACGCACTTCTCCATGGTGTACCCGGAGTTGGTGACCGGTTCTTGGGGAATGCTGGACCCCTCTGCCGCAAGTGTGGCAGAGAGAATGAAACTC
This sequence comes from Triatoma infestans, assembly GCA_011037195.1. Classification (NCBI taxonomy): domain Eukaryota; kingdom Metazoa; phylum Arthropoda; class Insecta; order Hemiptera; family Reduviidae; genus Triatoma; species Triatoma infestans. The sequence continues at coordinate 56,844 of JAAEAF010004796.1, read as the reverse complement.
TGGCCCATGTTCTTGGGCATTGTCCAAATAGTATGCTCCTTGTGACGCGGCGCCATCACCGAGTTAAGCACACATTAATGGACCTATTAAGCGAAAAAAAGTTTTACCTGCCACGAAGAAGTATATGGTGTCGATACTGACGGTGCTTCAAGGTACGCAGATATTATTGTCTTTGCCGAAAGTGGGAAATCAGCAAAGTTCTTAGATCCCACAATTCGGTATGAGACCAATGACTGTGATCAGGCAAGTAAGGTGGATTTGGAGAAAAAAGCCAGATGTGAAAAGTTCATTCCTTATTATAAAGAAAAATTTAGAGAGCAATATGGCGATAGGGATTACATTGTGGTTTGGGGCAAGAGTTACTATCCCACAGTCAACTCGATGTTTTTTTGGATGTGGTCCATCCATGTTTTTTGGTGTTGACCATCTAAATTGACAAGACTACTCTACTAGGGTAGAGTCAATTATTATAAGCTCAGTAGGCATCATACACAATCATATATATAGTTATTAATCCCCCCCCCTTATTTTTCTTCCTCTCTTTTTTTCTGTTTACTTTTTTCTTCCTTCGTGACTTTTGATATTTTATGTTCCCGTATCAAAAAATTGTTTTATTTATATTGCTCGTTGCGATACGCTTGCAATACGCTTGCTTTCTGTATTTTTTGTTTTTATTATGTATGTACTGTTGTCTTGGGATAGATCAGAATGCTGTATTTTTGCACCTCAACAAAGTTGAGCAGGCCCTTTTTATTGTAAGTCCATTCAATAAAATGTTTTTTCTAGAGAAAAGCATGGCGCTAAACTTCCCCTAGAACCCCCACAAAAATCAGTTTTCTCGGGAAATATTTCAAATAAAATTGAAAGGCATTTAGGTATGAGTATAGTACCTAGTTTAAAGAAAATCAATGGAGCCATTTTCGTGAAAATCATGGAAAACAAAAGAAAAACAATGTTCCTCAAAACATATTTCCGGTGAAAACTCGATGGCAATATTTTCTCTTACTAGGAGCAAATAGCTAGAAGTGAAAAGCTATGAAGAGGATAGAGCACTGTGTATGATTGTATAAACTAATTTTTCTCTGTGCAAGTCTATATTATCGCACTGTTTTATCAAGACATCCTGATGATGGGCGAACGCCCGAAACGGGTCGAATGAAATCGGCTATCACGGAAAATATCTCTGATGCTTTCCCCAAAAAATTGAATCCATTTCACTTCAATCAGATGACTTCAAGCAGACCTGAAAATATGATTGAAATAACCATTATATAGATTTATAACAATTTTTTTTTTCTGATATTTAAATAATCTAAGTCCTCTATAAAAGATTTCAATAAATATCCTATAAATTTCAATTCTTTGCACTATTCAATAGATTCATGGACAGCCTTCCTTGTCAACTCAGGAGACAGCTGATTAAGTATAGCTACCGGATGAATTGTATTTGAAACGAACATATCGAGTGTTAGAAAGCATAATCATTATTGTAGCATCCGCAGAAAGACCTCTGCAGTACTTGAGTGCTAGTAACAATGCCTAGCCTCCAATTTTACTACAGTACAACAGCGCTCAATACTTATAAAAAATTGATCAGACAGTTAGTAAGTAAACGCTATGCATTATGCAATGTTAGACTCACTGTTAAAGTGAACGACATTTCTAGTATTGACATATTTCTATTTCATTAGTTAGAGATGGTTAGAAATATTGACTTTAATACAGTATGAGGGTAAATCAGAAATTATTTCCAATGATTTTGTTTGTAAATAAGAAAACATTAAATTTCACTCTATCTTGATTTTTGCTAGCAATCTTTTAACAATTAAATATCAATGTATGAAATAGTAATGAATAAAATCTATATCCAAACAGATGTTTGAGCCATTATAATCAAAATGTAATAATCTTTTATGAGTAACAATTAACAAAAATGTAATAAACTTTTATGAGAAACAATTAACAAAAATGTAATAAGGAAAATGTAATTTTTTTTCTGAAAATCAATGTTGTAAGTTATTTAAACTTAATACAGGGCAATGATCAGGGAAAGTTCACATCAACTCAATAGGAATTTTTGGTTGCCGTTTTTTAATATTTTCGGAAGTTTACCGATTTTAGCTGTCTGTATCCACTAGTTGACTATAATCTTGTTTAGTGGTGTTGAAAGGATGGTTAAAAATCTAATTTATTTCGATTGTCACATGCTCCTCGTCACTCGCCGACACCACAATATCAAACGTAAGGCCATCGAGTTACTAAAGGAAAAAGGATATGCATACTATGAGGAGGTCTACTGTGTTGACACGGACGGCGCCTCAAGATACGCAGATATAGTACCGTTCGATAAAGACAGTCCATCTGCGTTAGTTGTCGACCCTACGGTTAGGTATGAGAGCAACGATCCAGACCAGGCCAAGCGGATTAATGAAGAAAAGGGAGCGATTTATGAGAAGTGCGTTAACTTTCTCCAAGAAAAATTCCTGCAAGAATTTGGAAAAAGGAACTTTGCAGTTCACGGTCTATGGTTCGGCTCTCCGGGGGGCAATTCCAGTGGCTGCTGCTGAATTTTGTGATAATGTCGGCATTGACAAAGGGAATTTGACCCGGCTGGCAGAGCAAATTATCTTGGATTCCTTGGGAATCCTCCAAATCATATCTACGGTCATTGAGAATAGTATTATTTAATGCCCTAAGTATTGGGTTTATTTATGTATGTTTCATTCTTACTTCACGTATTCTTTGCGCTATTTACTTTAGTTTTGTAACGTTTGTGTCTTTTGGACTTGAGATTGTCTCATGAAAATAGATTAGTAATCTGTGTTTTTTTTTAGCAACTCAATGAAATTGAGCAGCCACATCGACTTGGTTTGTCGCTGTAATCCTCGTGGCTAGTTGCGAGTCTGAGTTTGTAAATTGTATACAGCTGTACTGCATACAATAAGAGTTGTTTGTTGAAAATGAGTGATAGGAAATGAGTTACGAATTTGAGTGTGGGCCAACCACAAGTATCTATATAATTTCTCCGAAGACTTTTAATTTATTGAATAACTGGTGTCAGTAAGTTTTCTTCGAATATAAAGTAGAGATACTCGCAGGGATGCAATTCCCTGCGTTTCTTCTTCTTCTTCTACAGCCCTATTTGTATGCAATCTATCGCAGTGTTCATCAAGGATTTACTGAAGAAGCCTTTGGAACTCTACGAGACCATGAATAAGAGGCTCAATCCCAACAAAAAGTTTTGAAAAAAATATGCGTGCCATGACGTAACCCGAGCTCAAGACACACTGTTTGAGATAGAATAGACATTGAGATGCTGTGAAATATGATTGGTTGAGTTGTTGTTTGTTGTATATTGTGTTCAGCACGAGCGGTGTTTGAAAGGAGGCTTGTGTGTGAATATGTTTAAAAGAAGTGAAAAATATTAAGATATAAGTAAGAAGTCATCATTGGTTTGAAATAAATTTATTTAAACCTAACTAAATTATAGTACTTTACAAAGTAATTATTAATTGTGAATATTGAATTACCTTATAATATATATAGAATCAATTACTTAGCTAGAAACACTAATAACTGGCACTGATGTTCTGTTTCTATATACGAGTATAATGGACCAAGCATGCCCCACTTAGTAGATAAAATCCTGCCCTTTATGCATGATTTTTAGAAAGAGTAAAAAAATAAAAGTGGTTGAGTTCTCCGACCTTTCTTCTAACGGTTGTCTTGTACCTGGATATTTTTACCCGTACAAATTTCCAGCCAACTTGCATTTTTCATTCAAAGAATACTTTTCTTCAAATATAAAATATATTTCCATTTACTTCTTCCACTACACCTGTTTCATTTTATGTTCATCGTCCATTTTTTGTGTTAGCCTATCTTAAAGAAATATGAATAGGACCAAATCTGTTCTAAGTAAAGTATTTGTAACGTACCTACCAATAAATAAAGAATATTTAAATGAATTTCTACATGACGTATAAATGATATCATTGACTTTTTCAGATCGTGAAAAACTGAAAACTAAAAATTCAATAAATTACACTTACCGTTAACGAATTTTATTTTAATATAATGCTTTACTTTTCGCATTTAATAGTTCTCATTATGATATAGATAAATAAACCGTATATTATATTAAAATGACAATTAGGGAAACCTAACTTCACAGAACTTCTTAAAATCAATTTTCTTTGTGGAATATTTGAAATAAAAGTGACAGTTTTAGTTGGTGCTTTATAGTTTATGTAACGGCAAGAGAGAGAGAGAGCACAAGCCCGACCGAGAGAAAACAGGCTCTTTCTGGTACTCTCTCACTTAAGCAGGCTAGAGTGGGGAACCTGTATATAAGCCAGTGAGAGAGCTAGACATCTATCTATCAGATTCAACCATACATCGCATCGTGTCATATGTCTTTTATTCTGTAAAATCATTACAAGTCCAGTGCAGTTTGGATAAACTTACAGCTATATTATAACAGTGTCTTCATATCTCGTCTAATTAATCAAACCTAATTTCTCTCCTCATCAACTCCATTATATTTATAGTCTAAGTTTATAGAAAATTATAGAAATAATTTTTGAGAATATCGCTAATAACTGAAAAAAAAAAAAATTAAAATTTGAAATGTTATACGGGTTTAATGTTATTGCGATCTCTTCTGGACTACAATGTCATCAATTCTACTACCTACCTTGCAGGTACTTATATTCCCATTCATCACTATTTTTTACTTTCTCTTACTCCTAGTAAGAGGAAGTATTGTAATCGTGTCAAATTTTCGATATCGAGTTTTCACTGGAAATATCCGTTTTGAGGTCCCCTGAGTCCAAAAAGAGTGGTTTTTAGCAAATGGTCTGTGTGTGTGTGTGTGTGTGTGTAAGTGTGTGTATGTGAACAGCATAGTTTCAATAACGAAAAATCGCAGAAAGTTGAAACTTGATATTCCGTTTAGGTATCACCATGGCATCTGACAGTGGGTCATCTGTCAGAATTCCTCAATCGGAAGTACCACTTTACTTGTTAGTTTTTTTACTTTTTTGCGTTTTTTCTCAAAAATGGCTTCGACGATTTTCTTGAAACTTCTAATAAAAAATAAACATACAATGATCTACAACTTTTATTTAAAACATTTCTCTGGAAAAATTCATTTAAGAGCACTTTTAGGGGAGGGGTGGGGTTACAGCTTCCTCTAAACTGGTATCATAGTTTGATTATACAATTCTATCATCCAAAAAGAATTAGTTAGAAATAATTAGATGGCCAAAATTCCAAGTGTTAAGAAAATTAGTAAGCCGGAAGTGCGCTATTACTGAACAGTTTTTTGAGTTTTCGACGAATTTCCTTATATTTGGTTCATAAACTATAACTTTTGTCAATTATAATTTTGAGAACTGGAGTAAGAGAAAGTTGTGTGTGTGTTTCACACCAGATTTTTTATTATTGTCTGTTGAATTTCCCGCAGAATTTGAAAAGAATTTCAGTTTATAAATGCCAAAGAATTACTTATCTAAACACGCAATAATACCTCATTAAAATATGCTCTAATTAAATGTTTATATTGTTCTTTCATTTATATTGCTTTGAAATAATGTTTTATATATCATTTACAGTTGCATATTTGATAAGAGATGTTTATTTTTTTCAGGGATTAAAACCCTCTATAGGCCGTTCACCACAAGGAAGTTACATGGTGAGTCTAGAAATTTTCAGAATAGAATTAAATCTTACTAACTAACTTCCTTTCTTTGCCCTGTTTCGTTTGTAAAAAAAAGTTCTTATAGGTTTTAGTTTACTGAGTACTATTAGTTTTATTAACAGGATTATTCTACATATAATTAATATGGCAAATAAAGGCAAAACTAGCTAATACAGGCAAATAGCGCGCTGAAATGTGAAATGCTGAGGCCGTGGGTTTTAGTCTGGCAGCGCTGCTTTTAGATATTCACACCCTCAGAGATAAGAATTTCCTCAGCTCCCCATCTCGGTATTATGGCTAGTGATAACACTCTTTGAAAACGAGATCTCGATTGCCTTTAAAAACCTTTGAAAACAAAAAATAAACTTAGATATTTTTTTATTATAATTCGGGCACTTATTGAAGCTGGTAAATTTTCAGACTCATAAGCTATTTCTTGCAAATAATGTGTTTTAGACATTTACAGCCAATAAGGAAAAACGTTTTGTAAGGAAAAAACTTGAATTAAATATATGCACTTTTAGTGGAGATTTAGGATTGCCTACAGCAATATCACAAGGCACCGCCTACTGCTACGTCACTCCATACGTGACATGAGGCGTGACATATCTGCCTACCTCAAACGGACATAGATTCTAACTATAGGAAAGACAGAAATCCGCCTACCTAACAACTTAGGAAACTGTAAGGAGAAATGGAGAAAGTTGAGAAATTGTATACAATTGCCAGCTACTCTCAACGAAGGGAGTTCAAGAAGTGTGTATTCAGTCTAGCACATACAACTATCATCACCAATCACTCTGCCAGCAGGGTCTCCCATTCTCTCTTTCTATATCAATAGTGTAAAGTAGGGGAAGGGGTTAGGTCAGTGGTAGCGTACTGAACTAGCAACACGGAGGTCCCGGGTTCGAGTCCAGCAGTGCTGCCCTTAGATTTTCTCTTTCTAGAGCCTTTAGAGCTAGCTCACTGCCCGATGATGGACAGTGTAGTTTGTAAGTAGAGAACACTGTCCGGTAGACGGCAGTGCACTGAGAAGCCCCCGGGCGCCAATGACCATAGATGTTGACGTCTCTAAGATCAATGACTGAATGATTAAATTAAAAAAAAAAAAAAGAAGTGTCAAATCCTTGCAGTAATCTGTTTACTAATTTAATACAATATATTCAGTGTTCAGTCAGTATACTTTTCCTCATCTATTACTATCTCGACTCAACCCCTCAAAAACTCCATTATACTCTCGTTAAGATCTTTTACACTTATTTTGGTTATTTGTGCATGATGGAGCACATGTTATTTATACTATATAGAATTAATACAGGCTTTTAATACATTGATTAATCCACTAGAATCGTTGCAAAAACTAGATATAATAACTATTGATCATGAATAACTACCACTTTATAACAGAATTTAAATGATATTATTCTCTAGGAAGCACAGTTCAACGGTGTTCTAAATTGGATTATGAAGAGTCTTAATAAGGACATTAATAGAATCACGTTAATAACATATTTGATGTAAAAAAATTACATGTAAAGTACTAATCTATAAGATATGGTGGTTCTTATGGTTCTTTGAAGACCTCTTAGTTTTTTAGGAGAATTTAATTATACAATACCTCAACATTTCGTAAAATTAATGTATCCAAAATTAGCTATAATTAGAGATGATTTAATCTCATTGACTGAAATACATTTATTAAAGGAAAATTGTAGCGATTTTTATAAAAAATTATTTATATAAAAAGAAAGTAAATTATCATTATACATTAATCTTCTACATATTTAACGTTGTTTTATTATTCTAATCTGTCAGATTATATTTTCAAGCACAAACATAATAAAAATGTCTAATAAAATATATTATAAGTACGGTCCAAGAGAAATGTAGAGTTGAAGAGATCTTGGTGAACGGCGGGTTTACAATTACCCAAACTGAGATATTTATTCATCTGTGGGTGGAGCCAAGTCCTACACTAGCCAAAGCCCCTTCTGCATAAGGTAATTCCAGGCTTTTGAAATCCTATGATATTATTCTGCGCATTACGGATAAAATGGTGCGAAAATCAACTTTTGTAAATTACATTATTAACGTTTAGATTAACAGAATTTTAACTTTCTCTCAGTCCTAGTACGAGAAAGTATTGTAATCGTGCCAAATTTTCGAAATCGAGTATTCACCGGAAATATCCGTTTTGAGGCACCCTGAGTCCAAAGAAGTGGTTTTTAGCAACTGGTCTGTGTGTGTGTGTATATATATATATAATATGTGAACAGCATAGCGCAAAAACTAAAAACCGTAGAAGTGTAAAATTGATATTCTGTTTATATACCAGGGATGTGACAGTACGTATCTGTCTCAATTCCTCAACCGGAAGTACCACTTTACTAGTTTTTTTTTTACTTTTTTGGGTTTTCTCAAAAATGGCTTGGACGATTTTCTTCAAACTTGTTATATCAACTACACATACAACGAGCTACAACTTTTGTTTAAAACATTTCTCTGGGAAAATTCATTTAAGGGTAGTTATGGGGGAGGGGTGGGGTTAGGTTTCATCTAAAGTGCTATTTCAGTTTATTAGACAATTCTGTCATCTAAATAATGTTAATTAAAATTAAATATGTTGTTGAAATTCTGAGTTTCAAAAAAATCGGATAACCGGAAGTGCGTTTACTTTACCACTTTACTAAATATTTTTTCACTTTTTCGTGATTTTTTCAAAATGGCTCCGACAATTTTATTGAAATTTGTCATATAAACTAATGTTAAAATAAGGCACTAAAAGGGGGGAGGTGCCCAGAAGTGAGTGGTGCTTGTCCTTGGGGAAACGCCTTTGTTGTGAGTAGAGAATGATATTAATACTGTGAGGTGTTAAAGAGCAATGTAAGCGCATACAAAGATCTACAACTTTTATTTAAAACATTTCTCTGGGAAAATTCATTTAAGGGCACTTTTGGGGGAGGGGAATTATGTTTTTCTGTAAAGTGCTATCATAGTTGATTATGCAATTCTATCTTCCAAACAAAATTAATTAGAAATAAATAGATAGCCAAAATTCCGAATTTCAAGAAAATTAGTAACCCGGACGTGCGCTTTTACTGAACAGTTTTTTTTTCAGTTTTCGGCAAATTTCATTAAACTACATAAATATAAAATTACAATACAGGGAAGGGATTAGCTCAGTGATAGCGCGCTGGACTAGCAACCCATCATCTATATAATATGATGATATATGAAATGCATTGATAGTGTACTTCATGCCTGAAAAAACTGGTTATTCGGAAGTGCAACTTTGCTAAACAGGTTTTTAGTTTTTTTAAATTTTCTCGAAAACAGTTAGCGTACTGGACTCCCACGCGGAGGACCCGGGTTCGAATCCAGCCGTGCTACTCTTAGATTTCTCTTCCTAGGAGCCCCTACAGCTCACTGTCCGGTGATGGACAGTGTTGTCTGTAACGGGAGAACACTGTCCGGAGGCCGGCAGTGCACTGAGAAGGCTCCGGGCGCAAATGACCTCAGATGTTGAGACGCCTTAAATTAAAAAAATAAAAAAAATTACAATAAAGGTACATAAACTATAAAACTTGTCAGTTATAATTTTGAGAACTGGAGTAAGAGAAACTTGTGTGAGTATTTCACACAGAATTTTTTAGTATATAAAAAAAGAGGTTCCCTACAATAACACTTTGTAGAAGACTCTTCATTCAGTAAATCAAATGAACGAATTATGTAACGGCTGAGCTGTCGGAGAAGAAATGTGGATATTTTGTGTTAAATCCCATAGAAGTTTTCTTACTTCTTGTAGAATTTGAACCACCTAAAATAATAAATCGTTTCTCAAAACCTTCGTGTCTGATGCGTCGGTAATAACTAAATGGAATATCAAGTTTGAACTTTCGGCGTTTTTTCGTCTTTAAGAAATTCTATTAAAAAACATACACATTCACACACGCACACAGATTATTCTCCAAAAACATGTCTTTCGAACTCAGGGGACCTCAAAACATGTACCTCCGGTGAAAACTTAATTTCGAAAATTTGACACGATCGCAATACTTTCTCTTATTAGGAGCAGTAAGAGAAAGTAAAAAAAAACTTACTTATAAGTATTCGCTGGTAAAAAGTTTTTTTTTTATAGTTAGGGGACTTCAAAATAAAAGGTTTCTAGCGAAAACTGTTTAAACATTTGACACTAACTTCTAGCAAGTAAAACTTTAAGTTAATAATTACAAGTAATTAAAGTTTAGGAATAAGTTTCATTTAAATAAGCAAAATTGGATGTTTTAAAATAGCATTTAAGTATTGTGCTAACATTATAAATAAAAGTTAACAAATCCCTTCTAAATTTAGAACATCATAAGATAAAATTAATTTCTTAGTTTGATGTAACACTTCACTTCTCATCTAATGTTAAATCTAAATAAATACAAACATTTCATTCATAAAAGATAGTATATTAAAAGATACATATATATTTGCTAGTTTTAACTTCATTCCATCCCGATGAACATATCTTCCTGCCTTCAGTTAATAATAAGGCACTAAAAGGGGGGAGGTGCCCAGAAGTGAGTGGTGCTTGTCCTTGGGGAAATGTCTTTGTTGTGAGAAGAGAATGATATTAATACTGTGAGGTGTTAAAGAGCAATGTAAGCGCTTTAATAATTGGTGCAGCTGGTTTTGCCCTTTAATTAAAGTTAAATACGGTTACACGCATACTATGTTGCACAATAATGGAAATGAAGCATTTCATATGTATACGTTGGTTAGATTGTTCTCTAATATTCTCTTTTTGGGACATCATTTTGTTATGATATCTTCTTCCTAAATTGAAAACCTAAAATCAATAGTTCATTGTTAAATTGTTAATAGCTACTTAATGCCTTTTCTTTGAAAACTGCCCTGAAACATTGAAAGCCATAACTTACATCTTTAAAATTTTAATTCAAATAGAAAATTTTGAATGTTGACAGAAAAAGAATTAAATATCCTCATGAAGGTTTATTCTAGTGTAGATGGTGTGCATGTAGATTTATGGAAATAAGATCTAAAAAATGTTTTTTAAAAAAATCACTCTCATATAATTGAATTTGAGCCTCGCAAATCTATCATTACTTGGCAAAGAGATTAAGCAGAAAAGTGAAAGTGCCTTCAAAATTGAATGTTACATAAAGATTTATAAATATCAACAAGAATTTATCTCTGACGCCAATGACCACAGTTGTAGATTGTAGATTGTTGTAGGGGATTATTGCACTGCGACCTGAAAGATCTATTGTGCGTCGCGGAGCCTTCTCAATGTACTGCTGGCCTCCAAGCAGTGTTCTCTAACTACAGACAACTTTGCCCATCACTGGACAGTGAGTTTTAGAAGCTCCTAGGAAGAGAAAATCTAAGGGCAGTATGCTGGATTCAAACCCGGGACCTCCGCGTTGCTAGTCCAGCGCGCTTCCACTGAGCTAATTCCTTCCTCCTCCCTTGGCTTAGGCCAATTAACTAGGGGCACAGACCCTAGTTTATGTACTGTGTTTTTCCTTATCTGTAAAGTGTAGAGTTATAATGGAGTTGTTGAGGAGAGAAATTAGGTTTGATTAAATGAACGAGATATGAAGACACGAATATAATGTAGCTAAGTTTGCACTAACAGCACTGGACTTTATAATGAAAATGATAGAATGAATGGTGAGAGTAAAGATATGACACGATGCGATGTACAGTTGTATGGTTGTATCTGATAGATTCTTTAGAAGCTCTCTCACAAAAGATATCACTTCTGGAAGAGAGTCTCGTTCTAGTAAGTCAGAGATATATGGAATGTAATGAAGAAAAGACTCAATTAAAACGACAATTAAATGAACGAGATATGAAGACACGAATATAATGTAGCTAAGTTTGCACTAACTGACTGGACTTTATAATGAAAATGATAGAATGAATGGTGAGAGTAAAAATATGACACGATGCGATGTATGGTTGTATCTGATAGATTCTTTAGATAGATTCCCACTGGCTTATATACACAGGTTCTCCCACTCTAGCCTGCCTAAGTTAGAGAGTAGTCTCTGTTAACCAGAGAGGGCCTCTCTTCTCTCTGCTGTATCTTTGCGGTACTATTACAAGAGTGTATGTAGTTTAAGTGTATTGTGTACTGTTCTCTCGATATGCTTGGAGTACTGAGCTGTGGTAATCCTTGGGGTCGCTACTCCCCAAGTAACTGCATGCAACAGATACCCCTTGACCACAGTTGCTGACATTATTAAAAAATTTCTAGGGAAACTCTCAAACTACTTTCTCTTAATGCAATTTATGTAGACTTCGATTTTTATGAATGGGAGAATCTGAACTTCATAAAATGTTTTGTTTTGTTTTGTTTTGAGGAAAGCATAACTTCCCATTCCCTTAAAATCCCCCTCAAATGAATTTTCTCTGAAGAAGCAGCTTCAAACAAAAGTGATAGATCTCGTATATATAGTTTGTATACCAAATTTCATAAAACCATCAGTTGTTTTATGAAGAAAATTGCGGAAAACTGAAAAAAACTGATCAGGGTAAAGTCGTACTTCTGGTCAACGAATTTTCATCAAATTCGTAATTTTGGCAACATATTTAATGTTGATTAATATTACATCGATGATAGAATCGTATAATAAATTAAAATAGCACTTTAGCGGAAAGTATATCCCACCCCTTCCAAAAAAAACAACCCTTAAATGAATTTTTCCGTAGAAATGTTACAAATTCAAATACATGTATATGTAAGTAAATTTATTGGGGGGTAAATTTAATTAATAATTAAATAATTATAATTTAGAATTTAAATCTTTTCTAAAGGGATCTCGTGAGGTCTGTGTTATCTGAACTGAAGAGGGATAATAAATACACAGATGAATAATTTAATAGAAATATATATTATTTAAACAAATAAATAGATAAAATATAAATATATTTGATTTGTCTAAAAATTACATTAGATACATTTTGGAGAAATTAAAACTTACAAATTCTCCGATTTGAAGGTTGGGCCTTAGCACTTAGATCACTTGACTATGAACACTCTTTTTATGGTACAAATTTTGAACTGACCCCCTTCCCTAAAAGGGTCCACCTTATGTATTCTACCTCCACCCCGGAGAAAGTGAGAAGAGGGAAATTCCCTTTGTCCTAAATAAATGTAGTGATAGGGGTAGGCCAGGTGTCTCTGACTCAACTAACTGTTTCTTTTGTGCCTTCCAACTTTCAAAAAAACCCAAATTTAAAAATATATACATCGGAAAAATTCGTTACTTTACAATCATAAAATATATAACTACATATATATATAACAATATATTACATTTATTAATTCGCACAAAGATGTACACATTACAGTACATTAGCAATACGTCCCCAGATTTCAGACATATAAAGCAGCACATTTGTTGTTGCTATAGAATAATATACCTACTTGACATTTTAGATCCCAACTATCTGTCTTAGAAGACTGTTAATTGTTTCGCAATGGCCGAATTAACAACCGCATTTGTCGCTAAGGCTGAATAACAGGCTTTCGCAAATTTATCAGTAGAAGAAATTGGCATGTCCAAATAAAATTAAATGTGGATACAATCAGAATGGGAAAATGAAAGAGACATTCTCTAGCAGAATACTGGAGCCTAGAAGAAAAAAAAAAAGATCTTGTCTAGAATAAGTGTGCATCTGGACCAAACTTTAATATCTGAAATTGCCTTCTCAAACAGCTGAGCTCTAGAAGGGGAATACAATATAATGGATGTTGTTGTCAAAAATGCGCATTATTTTTAAAAAAAAAACTCAAACACACAAAACACAAACACATCACGTTCCCAACAAAATAGAGTAAAAAAAATAAATTAAATGAAAAAATAACGGTAACAAATGAGATTTAATTAGAAAGTAGTATATATTATTTAATCACTTGTAGATAATTTATCATCAATTTATATGCTTGACTAAAATTATTACCTTAATGCATTTGCAAATAGAATAGTGGACACGTAAATGGTTGTGTCATTTAATTTTAGCCAATAAACACAAACTTGTTCCAAGTGGATAATGTTTCTTAATCATTATTATTGCTGTAATGAATGTAAGCGTAATGTATTATTAATTAAACCTAGTTATATTGTAAAATTATATTTATTACTAAATCTTTATTGCTAAAGAGTAAGAATTGCGTTCGTTTCAGATTTTCGTAATGGAATTTTCTGGAAAGACTGAAAGAGGCAATTGAGAAAAAAAAAAACACATATTTTCAGATGTTGATTTTGTAAAACTTGATCTTTTTATAGATAAGGGATCCGACGCTTAGGGGTCAAAAGATTGTATTAAGAATTACTACTATTTTATTGATTAGTTTTGGTTTTCACGATTTCTTGTAAGCGGCTTCAATGATTTTCTTCAATGTTCAGTGTAACGGGTGCATGGGAAAGGATCCAGGTATAGGTATGTAAATATTTTCCTACCGTGGAAGCTTATTGATAGGGCATTATAGTACACGTTTGCTCAATAATACAAATATATATTTTCTGTTTTTTCTGATTAAAGAGGGTAGAGCATACAGAACGAGTGGGGCGTGTGACCGAGCAAAAAGTGAATGATGATCATTCGTTGGTTACAGCGTTGATATTGTGAGTCGCTTGAAGAGTGATATGACAAGTTAGAATTCCTTCTTGTTCTAACGGTGGTAGCTAGTAGTGGGGCTAAAGTTGGAGACTAATCTGACTATGACTGTTGAAAATTGGCATCAAATAGACTGTAAATGATTGTGAATGTGAATGACTGTAAGCCTCTCAGATGGTCAGCTTATATCTACTTTCTCGTTGAAACCCATTGTCAATACATTACAATGGGCGTCAGCAGACAATGTAATGCGTAGTTGAAGTACACTAGCGTGGTGATGGCACTTTCATGCGGTTAGTAATGAAACTACTAAGTTCAGCTTTTCTGTGGCGAATTTACTGGCTAATGATATCATTATATTGGCATTGTAATATGTACGAGTTATTTCATTTTATTAGTATATTCCTTTTAAAAATTAATTTTAGAAATTTTTAGGAAGATGGAAGGCTTCGACAAAAACTTCCATCTCAATATACTGTTCGGTTCCATCTTCGTAATAGGATCCAAGCGGAGAGAAACACAAAAATGACAATCTAGTTACTCGCTACCTAGGCCAGACTAGGGTGGGAGACTTTCTCTCTATGTATATATAGCCGAGCTCGCCCTACAGGAGAACAGTTCTACAACAGTTTATGATCAGTTCACAACCAGTCAGCAACCTTCTACTACCTTTCTCATATATATATATATATATATCACTCGCTACCTAACTTCTATTGCATTGTGTGTTGTATGTATGTATGTTGTATGATGTATGTTGTATTGTACTTGTATACTTGTATGATGTAGGTACTTACAGTTTGTGCGTTCTTTCATTATACACTGTTCAGTATATATCCAGTTTCTTTCTCTAAAATCCATTCTCTCTAAATCATTCCCTCCTTCTCACATCCACTATAATCTTTTTTGTAAAATATTTAGAAAATGAGAAATAAGGTGTTAAAAAAAAAAAAAAAATTTACCATTGAAATATAACAACTATTAAATGTTCAAGTTTGTACATCTGTTTAACTTTCGTATATGTTTTTAGACAATTTACACATGACAATAGAACCTTCTCCAAACCTCTCAGGAGCCAAATCTCTCAGATATATTTTATAACGTCTACTGGCTGCTTACTCATAGAGGCTACTTTCAGGGCTTCCCTTAGGCTTGACCGAAGAATTTATCTATCATAGGCTTTCTCGACAAGTATAAAAAACAGATTGTATCGTTACTTTTTGCTTCTTAAAAGCTACCTTAAGCTAAAGATGTGACCACTTAAAACATGTGAGCCTACAATTCCGTCGTATACATGACCTTTAAGAAAACATCACCATTACCCTCTGTCAGTTCAGTTTGTCTTTCTACTCATGCTGCCACTCTCTGTATGTCCGTGTAAAGTCCTTGTAGCGCATTGTATCAGTGTTTAATCAATGTACTTTTCTATTTTATATTTTTCCTTGTCCAAACCCATAAATACCCCCCACTACATTGGGCCTATAGCACCCCGTCGTTGCACATTCTTCTTCTTAATTATTAATTAATTCTACATTCTGTTTTACGCTCATTCTGACTCAATTTTCACTTTCTCTTCCTCCTAGTAAGAGGAAGTATTATAATCATATCAAATTTTTCTTTGTTCGGAAATATCTGTTTTGAGGTCCCCTGAGTCCATTAAAGTGATTTTTAGAAAATGGTCTGTGTGTGTGTGTGAACAGCATAGCTCAAAAACGAAAAATCGTAGTATGTTCAAACTTGATATTCCGTTTAGGTATCACCATAGGATCCGACAGTGGGTCAGCTGTCAAAAATCCTCCGCTCGAATTACGACTTTACTGAGTGGGTTTTTCCACTTTTTGTAATTTTCTCGAAAATGGCTTCAACGATTTTCTTTGAAAATGGAATTATCAACTACACATACAAAGATGTACAATTTATATTTGAAACATTTCTCCGGAAAAATGCATTTAAGGGCACTTTTGTGGGAGAAGTGAGATTAAGTTGTCCTCTAAAAAGCTATTTTAGTTTATTACACAATTTTGTCATCTAAATAATATAAATTATAATTAAATATGTCGTTGAAACTCAAATTAAATGAGTTTGAAGAAAATCAGATGACCGGAAGTACGTTTTTACTGACAACTATTTTTCAATGTCCTCCTATTTTTCTAAAACGGCTCCAACGATTTTCTTTAAAGTAAGTAAGTGAACTACACATATAAAGAGATAAAACTTTTATTTGAAATATTTCTCAGGGTAAACTCGTTTAAGGTAGCTTTTATGTGAGGGGGAAGGTTATGTATGTTTCTAAAGTGCTATCTTGTTGATTATACATTTCTACCACCTAGACAAAATTAATTAGAAATAAATAGACTGCCAAAATTCCGAGTTTCAAGAAAATTAATATACCGGAAATGTATTTTTACTGAACAGTTTTATTTGTTTTTGACGAACTCCGACAAATTCATTACATTGAATTTGCTACACTAATTATAAAATTTGTCAATTACAAGTTTGAAAACTGGAGTGAGAGAAAGTTTATGAGCATTTCACACCAGATTTTTTTTTTTTTTAATTTGACAAGGCGCACTGAAAGATGCGTACCCGCCCATAAGGAAGCCACCTAATCTGATAGCTGCAGATTACCTTGAAAAGTGGCATCACTATAACACGCTGTTTGGAACTATCATGATCACTCTGACGCAAGTCGGAAATCGCCGATATAAATTTTGGAGCCTCCATAGAAATCGAATCCGGACCGCTTGCAATAAAAGGAGAAAAGCATCAGGCATTGAGCTCTGAGTGGAGTGGCCCTACAATAACAAAAACTCACAACTCATATACACTCAGAGGCCCTTCAAAATATTTTTTCCTGAAAACTTCAAATACATACATTTTTTTTTTTTTTTTTAAACATTTTTATTGATTTTTTACAACTGCATAATGTTACATGCAATAAGTAAAATAGATACGTGTGAATAATGTGTGCGTTGGCTGAAGGACACGCTGCACATGACCTGATCTACATAAGCCGTAATAATAAACCATTAAGTCTCACAAATATCCTACAAGGCAGCTGATTTACATTAGCAGATGATTGCGAGATCATCGTCGCTTCAATCGTCGTGATGGGTTAGAGAGAGGAGAGTCGTGGTTGGGAGCGCTTAGTTTTTTGTGGATTTGAATGAGAGGATAGTTGGGAATGGAACTTTACGTAACGGGACTTGGCTATCGCAGAAACGAAGGGAATTTTAAAGTCGTTGTGGATATGGTGTGATTGGAAACGTGGAAGGAAGCACTGACTATGATGTGACGGATTTTGGACTGTAAGGATTGAATGTGATAAAGGTTTGAATGTCTGGCTGTCCCATATAGTTCGATTCAGTAAGTCCAAATAGGGGCTAATAGAGAGTAATATAGTTGTCGTTTATTATGTAAGGTAAGTTTCGAACGTTTGTCTAGAAGTTTTTTTTACTTTCTCTTACTCCTAGTAAGAGGAAGTATTGTAATCGTGTCAAATTTTCGATATCGAGTTTTCACCGGAAATATCCGTTTTGAGGTCCCCTGAGTCCAAAAAAGTGGTTTTTAGCAAATGGTCTTGTGTGTGTGGTGTGTAGTATGTGAACAGCATAGCTCAAAAACGAAAAACCGTAGAAAGTTGAAACTTGATATTCCGTTTAGGCATCACCATGGGATCTGACACTACGTTATCTGTCAAAATTCCTCAACCGGAAGTACCACTTTACTAGTTGGATTTTTTACTTTTTTGCGATTTTCTCAAAAATGGCTCCGACGATTTTCTTTAAACTCGAAACATCAACCACACATACAAAGAGCTACAACTTTTATTTGAAACATTTCTCCGGGAAAATGCTTGAAGGGCACTTTTGGGGGAGGGGTGGGGTTAGGTTTCATCTAAAGTGCTATTTCAGTTTATTTCACAATTCTGTCATCTAAATAATGTTAATTAGAATTAAATATGTTGTTGAAATTCCGAGTTTGAAAAAATCGGATAACCGGAAGTGAGTTTACTTTTACCATTTTACTAAATGATTTTATTCACTTTTTCAAATTTTCTCAAAAATGGCTCCGGCGATTTTTATGAAACTTCGTATATAAACTAAACATGCAAAGATCTACAACTTTTATCTAAAACATTTCTCTGGGAAAATTCTTTTAAGGGCACTTTTAGGGGAGGGGTAGGGTTAGATTTTCATCTAAAGTGCTATCCTAGTTCATTATACAATTCTATCATCCAAACATAATTAGTTAGAAATAAATAGATGGCTGAAATTCCGAGTTTCAAGAAAATTAGTAAACCGGAAGTGCGCTTTTACTGAACAGTTTTTTCAGTTTTCGACGAATTTCATTAAATTTGGTACACAAACTATAAAATTTGTCAATTATCATTTTGAGAACTGGAGTAAGAGAAAGTTGTGTGAGTGTTTCACACCAGATTTTTTTTTTATTATTTTGTGTATGTTATTCAGATATTTTTGAAAAAATAAAATAAAAGTACCAACTATATATTTATTTATTTATATCACATCTGAATGGTTTCGTGAAAATGGCCGCTTTTGAGATAATAGCGAAAAGTTAAAAACAGAAAGAAACCCTTCCATGAAATCGCATTTCTGATTGACGGATTTTATCCAGAACCTTTTATCTGATTACCAGATAATTCTTAAAACTGTTTTAGCTGCCTCCAACATTTCATTTTAGAGTTATATAGTTGAAGAAGACTCTCTATCTGTCTCTCTCTCTCTCTTTCTCTCTCACACAGACACACACACACACGCGTGCGCGAAATAAGAACACATAGTTCATACACATAGTAATCAAAATTTATATTTCCGTTAAAAATAAATCTCATAAATTTTTAATTAGTTGTGGTATGTATTAATTGATATTTAATTTTATTGCATAGCTTTCACAAGGTTTGTTTTTTGATTTGTAAATCCCCTCCCCACCCCCAGAAAAAAACAATTAAAATTTTGCATTAATCTACCCCTAGAGCAGAGTTGTTGATTTAATCTATTTCATTAATAAAATGAATTCTCTAGTTTTATTTCATTGAATACATTACCTATATGTAATTGTCTTAATTAAACCATTCAACTATTACTATATAGAAAATATCCATTGGATATTTGACTATTATTTATGAATGCATTGTAGATATAGAAATGTGCTTTAATTAACAGCTTTTTAGAAATTCATTAATTGAGTTGAATAATGTCGTTATGTCAATTTAATGCCTTCTACTTGTGTGCAATCAATCAATGAACTATTATAACAATGGTTAATGTCTGATTACATTAGATAAATTAGAATAAACAGGTAAAATAATTTATAAATTAGGCAATTACTATAATCCAATGATTTATATGTTTCTCCATATAAATTTATGCATTTAGGTATAAAAAGTAAAACTCTTATTATAAAAACAGTGTCGCACTTTCTTTCGTTTAGAATTATTATTATTATTATTACTTTCTCTTCCTCCTACTAGGAGGAAGTATTGTAATCGTGTCAAATTTTCGATATGGAGTTTTCACCGGGAATATCCGTTTTGAGGTCCCCTGTGTCCAAAAAAGTGGTTTAAAAACCACTTGCTAAAGCAAATGGTCTGTGTGGGTGTGTATGTCTGTGTGTATGTATGTATGTGAACAGCATAGCTCAAAAACGAAAAACCGTAGAAAGTTGAAACATGATATCTCGTTTAGGTATCACCATGGGATCTGACAGTACGTTATCTGTCAAAATTTCTCAACCGGAAGTACCACTTTACTAGTAGAATGTTTTTACTTTTTTGCGATTTTCTCAAAATTGGCTCCGAAGATTTTCTTTAAACTTGAAACATCAACCACACATACAAAGAGGTACAACTTTTATTTGAAAGATTTCACCGGCAAAATGCATTTAAGGGCACTTTTGCGGGAGGGGAGGGGGTTAGGTTTCCATGTAAAGTGCTATTTCAGTTTATTAGACAATTCTGTCATCTAAATAATGTTAACTAGAATTAAATATATTGCTGAAATTCCGAGTTTGAAAAAATCGTATAACGGGAAGTGCGTTTACTTTACTACTTTATTAAATGATTTATTCTCTTTTTCGCAATTTTCTCAAAAATCGCTCCAATTTTCTTGAAACTTCTTATATAAACTAAACATGCAAAGATCTACAACTTTTATTTAAAACATTTCTCTGGGAAAACTATTTAAGGGCACTTTTAAGGAAGGGGTGGGGTTATGTTTTTCTCTAAAGTGCTATCACAGTTGATTATATAATTCTATCATCCAAACCGAATTAATTAGAAATAAATAGATGGCCAAAATTCCGAGTTTTAACAAAGAAAATTAGTAAACCGGAAGTGCGCTTTTACTGAACAGTTTTTTCAGTTTATGCCGGATTTCGTTGTAAATTTTGTACGCAAACTATGAAATTGTCAATTGAGAATTTTGAGAACAGGAGTAAGAGAAAGTTGTGTGAGTGTTTCACACCAGTTTTTTTTTTTTACTCTCTCTTACTTCTAGTAAGAGGAAGTATTGTAATCATGTCAAATTTTCGATATCGAGTTTTCACCGGAAATATCCGTTTTGAGGTCCCTTACGTCCAAAAAAGTGTTTTTTTGCAAATTGTGTGTGTGTGTGTGTGTGTGTGTGTGTATGTATGTAGGTATGTATGTATGTATGGTAGTATGTATGTTGTATGTATGTTGTATTAATGGTATGTATTATGTATGTATGTATGTATGTATGTAATGTATGTAGTTGTGTTGTATGTGAAACAGCATAGCTCAAAAACGAAAAACAGTATAAAGTTAAAACTTGATATTCCATTTAGGTATCACCTAAAATCTGACAGTACGTTATCTGTCAAAATTCCTCAACCGGAAGTACCACTTTACTATTTTTTTTGCTTAATTTTTTGCGTTTTTCTCAAAAATGGCTCCGACTATTTTCTTCAAACTTAGTATATCAACTATACATACAAAGAGCTACAAACTTTATTTGACCCTTCTCTGTGCGGGAAAATTCCATTTAAGGGCAACTTTTGGGGAGGGTGGGATAGGTTTTCATTTGCTATCATAGTTGATTATACAATTCTATCATCCAAACAAAATTAATTAGAAATAAATAGATTGCCAAATTCCGAGTTTTAAGAAAATTAGTAAACCGAAAGTGCACTTTTACTGAACTGTTTTTTCAATTTTCGACAAATTTCAATAAAATTTGGTACACTAACTATAAAATTTGTCATTTATAATTTTGAGAACTGGAGTAAGAGAAAGTTGTGTGAGTGTTTCACACCAGATTTTTTTTTTGGTTTCTCAAATGTATTTTATTTTTTTGCTGCAATAGATAATGCTAAGATTGTATGAAACTTTCGGACACTTTTTCTTCGGAAATAAGAATACTGAGGTCTCTTGAGAACGAAAAAACTTTTTTTGGATGATGGGATTTACATATGTGTGTACGTGATTTATGCAATACGAAAAAGCGCAGGTTTTTTTCATACTTATATTCACTTACGTGACAAACACATAAACCTCTCACGGATGATCAAATTGATCTGATTCTATTCATATCTATTCTGAATCTAGTTATAAATATAAATAGATTTTATATTGAGGTGTACCGGTCAGGTTATAGAAGTCATACTAACGCTTCGGTATATTTCATATCATTTATTGGGCTACAACAAAAATTTTGTTCTTGTTATATTGATTGTTTTGTCGTAGAATTGTTGCTTATTGTACCCCTGAGAATGATAAGAAATATGTGGAAAGGTTGGCGTCTTTAATTAATACTCCCTAAAAAAATTATACTATAAGCAAGAGATCTTAAAAAAATCATTTTTTGTATCTTATGTAAGCTTATAATAAAAATGTAGACAAATTATCTGTGTATCTGTTTCGTTTAAGGATCGCTAGAGATTTCAATACTAAGATTACGAACAATATTTTTCAGTTTCGAGTTTTTTCAGACAGGATTATCGCTTAAAAGGTTTCCAAATATATTTGTACCATTTAAGGATTAAACCATGTATATTAATATTGTATATTAAATATTTTATATACTATAAAAGATTTCTCTAAGATAATTGATTCTGGTGGAAATTAAGCCATTAGAATTCTCTTTATAGGGTCACTTATTTTGTTCAATCACAATATAGTATTAGAAGCAATTAAATATATGTTGTAAATTGGATGTTGAGATTCGATCATACAAAAGAACTATTTATAAATTTCTACCGACGTTTCGGCAAATTTATTGCCATCTTCAGGGTCTGTACAAATACAAATCAAAAAACAAATAGAAACAACAACAAATAAAATATGAACGTAAAATAAATATTTTCAAAATAAAAATGTTTTAAAATAAACTATATAAATAAACTAAATAAAAAGAATGATATATATAGCACATTTAAATTTATTTTAAACTATTGTTGTAGAACAGATCAATATTAAACTAAATCACAACTATTGAAACTTTGACAATATGTGGCATATATAAGAGTAAAGTATGGAAATAACTTAGGAAATGTACTTACAAAAATTTTCAGTTAGAATTACAGTAGTAATTAATCTCGTTTAACCTGTGACATACCATCACCAAGTGTTACGGACATTGGATGGGTCAAGGTTTATAAAGGGCTAGGAGAGCGGATGGGAAAACCGTGTCTTAGTCTGTATGTTGTTTTGGAAATTCCAGGAGATTGTTATAACTGAGGGATAGGTTTTTGGTGTCTGTTCTAAAATTGATAGATAATTTATCTTTTTTAATATGAATCATTTCCAATATATTTCTTTTTTTATTATTATTGTTGATGGAGAGAATTTTAGTGTTTTCCATGTCAAATTCATGTTTGTATTGTATGCAGTGTTTCGTTAGTGCTGTAGTCATGTCAGTCGGTTTTTTAGTTTTACAGTCGTATTTATGTTGGTACAGTCTATTTTTTAAATATTGAGATGTTTGTCCTATGTATGTAGCTGGGCATTGTAAACAATTTATTTTATAAATTATACTGATAATAAAGTTGTGGGTGTGGGGTCTTTTAGTTTAGAAAAGAGTTTTTTTAGAGGTTGAAGTTTTTGTGAGCAATGGAAAGGTTATAGTTCTTGAAAATTTTAGCTATTTTTTCTGATAGACCTTCTATGTATGGGATAGAGAAGAAATAGTTACCCAGCGTGACTAACACCAAAAATATTAAATATATGGTAAAAACTCAACTTCTGAAGAAAAGTTTCCGGAAGTTTTTAAAATCCAGAAAGTTGTATGGAGATTTTTAACGTATAAGACTAGCAACCACCTAGCGTATCCCAAACTATAGTTCATTTCCGATTTGATTTGAAAATATAAAATACTCGTACTTGCACATGCATATTTAAGAAGAAACGATGTCTATGAACAAATGTATGCTGGCTTTTCTAATTATTTTGTGCAGTTTATCATTATGTTCTGTTTATTTTTTTGTTCTCACGTAAAATTCATTTTATTCTGGTGTGATTCACGATAAGGATAATGATTTGTAGGAGAATTTTAAATTGAAATGTTTGGATTTAGTTCAGGATAGAACGCATAAGGTTCAGAGTAAAAACATCGAAGTAAGGAGATTTGAAGTGATAGTCGTTTATTAGAAATAGATACCGCAACTAAATACATGAAAATCTTTTGTTCAGGTATAGTTCAAATACCCCACATGATGGGTGTCATATTTAGCGTAATTTGTTAAGATAAGTGCTATTTATCTGCATTTCGCTATGTTCACTTTGATTTTCCTATTTACTTAGTGAACAAGAAATGTATGTTGTCTTAAAGTTAACCTTATATCAGAATAACGTTGAAAATTATCTGCATCCAACCTAATTTTCAAGAAACTTTACCTCCAACATAAAATTATTATTAATTCCTTCTTTTGGCTAGGGAGGGGCATCCTCTTTACCTTTTTGTGATCTCGAGCCAGCCCTTGCCGTCACTAAGAGGTTCTGTGATAGTCAGATTAGACTTTAGGAGACAAGGGTTTTTAGAGAAATGCTGGGAGGCTAAAAGATTTATCAAAGAGAGACTAAGCACCGTTCTGTGGTGTCTCAAAAGTCTCAGGAGTGATCCACCAGGACATGAATGCACGACCGATCAAGGGACTGGTGGGCTAATACTCCAGGCCAGAGGCAGGCGAAAAGGTTTATTCACAGCTACTCGCCCTCGCTAACTGCAGAATTACTCCAACTAGGCCGGGTGGCCATTGTAGATTTAATTAAGCACATGCATGGGCCTGGCAACTGTGTAGGTTTTGTCAGGAAGAAGATGAAACAGCACTGCACGTGCTATGTCCGTGCGAGAGCTTGTGTGGCTGAGGTATCGCCTCTTTTGAGAAGAAAAGCTGGTGCCTGCAAGCCTCAGCCAGGGGCCCCTCTCGGGACTATTAAGTCTATTAAGGCAGACAGGGCTCGAGAGGGTGCTCTAATTGACTAGTCGGGGAGACCTCCTCAGACTCCACAGTTCGATGAAGGACAGGACGGGGGTAGGGTCTCCAACTCAGGGGGTGCCACAATAGACCCATGGGGGTCGCGGTGGCGCAGGCTGAAGAGCCAATCCCCCCCCAAAAAATCGAATTTAATCTAAGCAGGGAGTTTCAGACTACCTCCTGTCCTTTAGTAGGATAGGACTGAGGACCTTGGTGGGTGTGGTGACCGGGTATACTTGGGTGGCTAGTCACTTGCATAATATAGGTAGGACGTCTAGTCCCATATGTCAGAACTGTGATAATGGAGTTAGGGAAACGTGTATCACTATTTATGTCAGTGTCCCCCCTCCCGTTTTACTGGTACTAAGTTTCGCGTGTTTGGGAGGACGTCACTCTCGCGGGACTGCCTGGGGTGTTGGAGCTGAAAGATAACTTAGGATATTGTAGACAAACCGGTAGACTATTATTTCGGGGGTGATTATTTAGGGGGATGATTTGGGGAGGGGAAATCGGGGCGATAAAAGCCATATAGGCTTAGGTTCCCAGCTGATTAGGCACCCAGTTCAATAATAATAATTCCTTCTTTTCTGAACTTGAAGATGAATTAGGATATCGTATTATTGTGTACAAATTTTGTAACATTCATTATCAAATTAAACTTTGTATATGTTATAAATAAAAATTAATAAAAGTGTTTTTTTTTTTTTTTGGAAGTAAATATTTATAAAGGTTATTACATTGTATAATTAGGTAATGTAAAAGACCTTATATAGCGAGCAAATGTTCCGCCTTTTAGCGATAGAGTCTTCTTCAATAATCCTCTTTCCATTCATTTAGGATAATGTTAACAGGTCAACGCGCAGATTATTCTTGGCTAGTTATATTAGCTTTTGTTAGTTGGTTGTCAGTTAGTCTGTAACTTCTAACAGCAGTAGTAAAGTGTGATAAAATTATGTTATAAAATTAAAATACCTTAGAAATTATTATTGTATAATGTGTCACCTTTTGATGACAGCTTGTTGAATGTATTAATTTCAGTTTAACTCTTAAAACTTATTTATTATAATATTCAGTTAGTAAATTAAAAAGTTTGACAATTAAAAAATAAAGAAGGAGGGGCGAGGAGTAAATAAACTTCACAATGGATTCAAAATCGATATTTCCATCTTCATCGAATATTGTTTTAGTAAGTGAAAGAAATTTATTTTTCTGAAGTTTAAAATTAACTGAAACAAAATTTAATCTTAAGTTAAGAAATTTAACTTCTTTTTTTTTTTGTCTATTTTGCAGCTAAATTTCAGAAAATAATTTTAATATCATCACAAACTTTATAGAATTTTGCTTTTAAGCGTATTAACAAAAACTCAATGGTATCAAAACCTCTGACATTAATTATGCCTTATATTTTCAGATATTATTCAAAAAAATTATTTTATCTTTTCTCAATATAAATTCAACATTTTTTTAATAGTTAATTAGTTGTGAATATACGGATGAGTTATGAAATAAGATTTAGAATTAGCAATTTTTTTTTTTTTTTTTAATAATTCTTCAAAGTGTTTTATTCTCTTTGTTTATGAAAAAAATCTGTGTGAAACACTCACACAACTTTCTCTTACTCCAGTACTCAAAATTATAATTGACAAATTTTATAGTTAGTGTACCAAATTTAATGCAATTCGTCGAAAAGTGAAAACACTGTCCAGTAAAACTGTCCGGTTTACTAATTTCCTTGAAACTCGGAATTTGGGTCATATATTAATTTCTAGTTATTTCAATTTGGATGACAGAATTGTATAATCAACTGTGATGCATTTTAAAGAAAAACATAACCCCCCTCCCCCAAAAGTCCCCTTAAATGAATTTATCAGGGGAAAGTTTCAAATAAAAGTTGTAGCTCTTTATATGTATAGTTAACAACGCTGGTTTAAAGAAAATCGTTGGAGCCATTTTCGAGAAAATACCAAAAAACTGAAAATTATATTTCAGTAAAAACGCACTTCCGGTTATCTATTTTTTTTCAAACTCGGAATTTCAACAACATATTTAATTCTAATTAACATTATTTAGATGACAGAATTGTCTAATATCGAACGTACGAAATAGCCGGACCTGAAAAGCAGTTAGATGAAACCTAACCCCATCCCTCCCCCAGAGTGCCCTTAATGAATTTTCCTGGAGAAATGTTTCAAATAAATTTAGCTCTTTGTATGTTAGTCGATATACCAGTTTAAAGAAAATCTTCGGAGCCATTTTTGAGAAAATTCCAAAACGTAAAAAACACCTAGAAAGTGGTACGTCGGTTGAGGAATCTTGACACATAACGCACCGTCAGATCCCATGTGTACCTAAACGTAATATCAAGTTTGAACTTTCTCTACGATTTTTCGTTTTTGAGCTATGCTGTTCCACATACATACACCACACCCCACACACATACACACACAGACCATTTGCTAAAAACCACTTTTTGGACTCAGGGGACCTCAAAACGGATATTTCCGGTGAAAACTCGATATCGAAAATTTGACACGATTACAATACTTCCTCTTACTAGGAGTAAGAGAAAGTAAAGAAGTTTGATGAAAGAAAATTAACAATTTTATAAAAAGAGAACGTTGTTTAATGATTAATAAAGTTTATTAATATTAATAAAGTAATCTATATTAAATAACAAGATAAAAAGCAATGCAAATAATGTTATATTAATATCGTTCTTTAGTAACTTCATAATAAATTGAACTAAAATTAAAATTAAGCATGATTACTTTTAATTTTATTTTTCACTTTTATTAATGCCATAATTTTACTCTTATTTTATAAATTAAAAAAAAAAAAAAAAAAAAATATCTGTTTGAAACACTCACACAACTTTCTCTTACTCCAGTTCTCAAAATTATAATTGACAAATTTTATAGTTTGTGTATCAAATTTAAATGAAATTCATCAAAAACTGAAAAAAACTGTCCAATAAAAGCGCACTTCCGGTTTACTAATTTTCTTGAAAGTCGGAATTTTAGCAATCTATTTATTTCTAATTAATTTTGTTTGGAGGATAGAATTATATAATCAACTATGATAGCTCTTTAGAGAAAAACATATTCCCACCCCTCCTCCAAAAGTGCACTTAAATGAATTTTGCCAAAGAAATGTTTTTAAATAAAAGTTGTAGATCTTTGTATGTGTAGTTTATATAGGAAATTTCAAGAAATTCTCAAGTCCAAGCCATTTTTGAGAAAATCGCGAAAAAGTGAAAAAAAAAAAAATCATTTAGTAAAGTGGTATGTAAACGCACTTCCGGTTATCCGAATTTTTTTTTGAAATTCAGAATTTTAACACATATTTAATTCTAATTAACATTATGTAGATGATAAAATTGTTTAATAAACTGAAATAGCACTTTAGATGAAAACCTAACCCCTCCCCTCCCCCATAACTGCCCTTAAATGAATTCTCCTAGAGAAATGTTATAAATAAAAGTTGTAGATCTTTGTATGTGTGGTTGATATACCAAGTTTAAAGAAAATCGTTGGAGCCATTTTTGAGAAAACGCAAAAAAGTAAAAAAAAACAACTAGGAAAGTGGTACTTCCGGTTGAGGAATTTTGGCAGATAAGGCACGGTCAGATCGCATGGTGATACCTAAACGGAATATCAAGTTCAACTGTCTACTTTTTTGTTCGTTTTTGAAGCTATGCTGTTCACATACCACACACACACAAGACGACCAGTGTGCTAAAAACCACTTTTTGGACTAAGGTGACCTCACAACTGATATTTCCGGTGAAAACTGCCGATATCGAAAATTTGATACGATATACAATACTCTAGGTAGCAGCTTGGGGGAGACACTACGACAGGCAATGTTCCTCTTAAGCTGGAGTAAGAGAAATTAAAAAAATAAATAAGTAAAATAAATTTAGTGTGAAAGACCTTCTCACAACGTTTTCTAACTACAACTTAACATTCTTGTTACATTTTTAATTCTCTTGATTGTTAATTTCAATTAGTGAATCTAAACTTAAAACAATGAAAGGATAATAGTGTCCTTACAATTTTCACAGAATCTCCAAAAAAATTCATTTTCTCAAAAAAAAAAGAAAAGTAATATGTCTCGACTCAGTTTACCAAGTATAATATGAAATACGATAGGGAAAAATTCCAGCACTTCAGGTAACCAGTTCTTTTTTTTATAACTCTTAAATTTTAACAACTAATTCTAATTAATATTTTATAGATAATAAAATTATGTGATACACTAAACTGGCCCTTTAGTGGAAAGCATAACTTCATTTCTTTTCTGACAAAAACCTCGAAAATTTTTTTCGGAGAAATATTTCAAATAAAAGTCATCGAATTACATGTTTGTAGTAAAGTTTGAAGAAAATCGTTGGAAAACTCGTAGAGAAATACTGAAAAAACTATAAAAAAAAAACAATAAACATTCCATAAATTAATGATTTCCGGTTAAGATTTTGACCCCTGGTAGAACTTAAACGAAATATCCAACTTTCTATGATTTTCCTATTTTGATTTGTACTGACCTCACTCGCACACACACAGATACTAATTTCAAAACCACTTTTTTTTTTTTGGACTTACCATACTTCAAAACATATATTCTAAAATAAACTCTAATATTGAAAATTTGATAAGATTACGATACTTCCGCTTAACAGTAGAAAGTAAAAAAGAATTGATGTTTTAAACGATCAAAGACTTTCCATTAATACAATTTTCAATTTTTTAAATAACTTGCGA
Source organism: Triatoma infestans (assembly GCA_011037195.1). NCBI lineage: Eukaryota > Metazoa > Arthropoda > Insecta > Hemiptera > Reduviidae > Triatoma > Triatoma infestans. Next base: position 27,294 of record JAAEAF010004796.1, on the reverse strand, counting down.
TTTTTTATTTTTCAGATTAAATCATTCTCTATAAACATTTTTTTCATACAAAGGGGATTCGCAAATCAAGTTTCGGTGAAAGTTCAACTTCAAAAATTCAATACGGATCATATACTTCTTTCTTACTAAGAGTAAGAGAAAGTAATAAAAAAAGCAAAACTATAAGCAAATATTGCATTATGCATCTTTAAATATGTATATGCGCGTTTGCATGGTAATTAAGAGTATATTGTATTTTTTCTTAAAACACAGTTTTAATCCATACAGATAGGGAAAGGATTAGCTCAGTGGTTACCGCACTGGACTCCCCCCAAGCGGAGGTCCCGGGTTCGAGTCCAGCTGTGTTGCCCTTAAATTTTCTCTTCCTAGGGGCCTCTACAGCTCACTGTACGGTGAAGGACAGTGTTGTCTGTAGCCTGAGAACACTGTCCAGTGGCCGGCAGTGCACTGAGAAGCCAATGACCATAGATGTTGACGCCTCTAAGATCAATGACTGAATGATTAAATTTAAAAAAAAAAGAAGTATCAAATCCTTGCAGTAATCTGTTTACTCATTTAATACAATATATTCAGTGTTCAGTCAGTATACTTTTCCTCATCTATTACTATCTCGACTCAATTCCTCAAAAACTACATTATACTCTCGTTAAGATCTTTTACAATTATTTTTGATACATGTTACTTGTGCTAAATAGAATTGATAGAAACATGTTTTTAAAAACTATCAACTCTCGAGAATCGTTGAAAAAACTAGATATAGAAGCTATTGATCCATGAATAACTACCTCTTTATATATAGAATCTTTGTAATATAATTTCTCGTATTGCTTGTATTGATATAGTCATTTATGAGTTAAGACCTGACCGTTAAGTCTGATGTTTATGTTTCTAATTAGTTTTCTACGGAAGGGAATAGCTAAGTGGTTAGCATACTGGGCTCCCACGCTGAAGACCCGGGTTCGAGTCCAGCTGTGCTACTCTTAGATTTTTTCCTTCTTAGGAGCCCTTACAGCTCACTGTCCGGTGATGAACAGTGTTGCCTGTAACGAGAGAAACTGTCCGGAGGCCGGCAGTGCACTGAGAAGGCTCCGGGCGCCAATGACCACAGACGTTGACGCGCCTTAAAAAAAATAAAAAAATAATATTATCCATACATACTTAAATTCTATTAAATTTCAAACTCCTTGCAGGAGTATTCTGTACTTCTTTAATGTATATACAATAACCTAAAATTCAAAGGTGTGTTAGCTCTAAATTATATATATATATTTAGTTTTAAATTGAATATAAATAATTTCGTAAAGTTTTGGAACTTTTGTCCGTATACTAAACTCAGTCTATTAAAGCTATACAAACATATTTCATAGCCCTTACAATGGCAGGTTCATTTCACCACGCTCAAGGGTGACACTTGTAATGAATGAATGAATAACAGATCCCATTGTACCCTAAAGTGCTATAGAAAGTCAAGTCACTGCTTTCATTTCCTATTGAACATTTCACTATAAGATTATTATCTTCATGTAAAAAATATGTTTAGGGGGATTCCTGAATATAATTCATCTATGAAGGTGATCTTTTTTGTGTTCACATTGTCATTATCCTTTCATTTAAATAAGAATTTTTTTTTTTACAATTTTCAATGGGACCTGTTACTTATTTATTTAATTTTTGTTTGTTTGTTTGTTTGTTTATACTTTGAACTATTTCTTCTCCAAGGTGAGAGAAAATTCTTGTTTGTTTTACAGATCTACTTTCAATCGCAAAAACTTTTGCTAGAACGGCACCATAATTTTAAAGCTACCCCTCTCTAATTCTCTTCATTGTTTATGAGAAATTGAAGTGCATTTAAGTCATTTAATTTCTTCCCTCTAAGCCTCTCTCTGTCTTTCTCTCAATATAATAAAATAGACCCTTGTCTTAATAGCCCTAAACCGACCAGGGTCTTTGAGATTGATTTTTGTTGGTGTGATAGTAGTTATGTTCTCCAATACCCTGTTTTTGGCAATCTGAACTCAGCTTTATACATATTACTGGGTAGTCCTTTGAGGTTATTTGGCAAATCGAACTCCTAAATAATACACCAAAAGTGAGAACATAGGAGCCGTGATTTCCTCACAAGATTCCTTGCAATAGGTGTATTATTTCTCTGCTATGCCTTATCTACCTTATCATGCTTAGTAACAATATTCCCGCAACCTGAAGAGTATAATTTTTTCTGTCATTTCATTGGGCGTATAGACTAGCACATATTATTGAAATGTTTTTGGTGATGTTGTGTGTTTGTGTGCTAGTATCTTGTGGCGTGAGCGGTTTAGTAAAAGGGCTTGTAAGCATATATGTTTAAGAGAGTAGTAATAAGAATATAAAAAAACACTGGTAGATTAAATTGAATATATTCTATAAAGATATTTAAATGCTACTCAATAACACAGCAATATTAATTAATTTACTGAATTTAGTTGGAATAAACTCTTATGTTATATCTTAAAACTGGCACAGTCCTGATGTGTTCTGGTTCGGTGTCTTCAACAAAACTATATTAATAAATGATCTAGAATAAAGGCAAATCTCTGTCACTGGCATGAGTTTCAGAGAGCGATTCCTGAAGCAAGTATTCTAGCTTTGAAAGCAGAATGCAGACTTTTCGAAAGAATGCCTTCACTTACAAAACAGTTGGCCAAGTAGCATTGTATTAATTTAACGGATTCTTGCGCCTTTGTCTCTTGGTTTGCATTGGCCTAAATTGTAGTATACCTGGCTCTATCCCCATCACTAAATACACTATTTGAACTATCTAATTTTCACAAAACTATTTTCCAAAACTATTACTTTTTCCATTTCGTTCTTCCACTACATTATTATCACATTTTCTTAAGCAACAGGTTCAGTTACCCTTTTGGTTTGCCAAAACGACCTCCTTGGCATATCGATTAAATGAACATAAACAAAGAAAAGATGACGATTTGTCACAGTTTTAATTTCCTCCCCACAGATTTCCGGTTCAAAATGGCAGAAGTTGAAAAGTTATTCATTCATCATCATCGTACATAAATCGAAGTGAAATAGAATTAGAAAAAAGAAAAGAGATTTCAAGTCCTATAGTAAATATTTAACCAGCAGTATTCTTGAAATTATAAGTTCACAAGAGCACTAATTTACAACAGTAATATTTTCTTGTTTAACCTTTACTTATTTTTTTTTTTTAATGTTAAGAAAGCAATAAATTAATAAAAGAATTTACTCCTGCTATGATAATCACTAATTACTCCTGCTACTTTTAGTCACATCATTTATCATCTTTATTGTACTCATTTGGCACAGTTCCCAGTTAAGGAGCATGATAGGAGGTGTAGATTATATAATAAGCATCGTGTTAAAGAAAACTTAGAAAACAACATTTCTTTTATTTTTCTACCTTTTAAACAAGAAAATTGTTTATAAAGCATTGGAATTGATTATAAACAGTATTTTAAACTTAGTTGTATTAAATTTTTACAGTTTATGCCCTTAAAACCTAAAGTACATTCTGATACTCCTACATTTTACCTACTTATACGACATAATATAAAAAAAGTCTCATCTAGAATGAATGATTAGTCTTACAACTTTTGATATGCTCTTAGAATTAGTTTAAGTTTACTAGTCTAGCTTAGTCAACAAAATTGATCATACAAATATTGCATATATATGTTTTGACCTATGGTTCCTAGACAGCCTTGAGACTCCAATTATTAATTTGGTTATTAATGTACATGCGCCCTAGGGTTTCAATATATAAAGGCACAATATATAATACAACAAATTAATCCATGAATATAGGCTTTTATATAAATAGATTATATAAGCGAGATGTCAATGGCAGTTACTCAACAAACGTAATAAAATTTATTAACGAAAGTTAACTAATTTTTACTGAAATAAATTATGCAAATTAACTGTGTAAAATAAACTAGCTGTGTGAATAATAGAATATTGTTTAATGTCATTCCAATTACCCAAAATGGAAGATGATAAAAAAAGACAAGTGCTATCCATTAGAATCTTGGTGGATGAAATCAAAGATGATTTGCTGACTTCAAGCCCTTTTTATTGACTAATGGTGGTTTTCCAGAAAGTTATGATTCTCATTATATATTTTGTTTAAATATAACAAAGGTTGTTGCTCCCAGTGACGAGTGATTGGATTTCTAATTATTGGTATTATTGGATTGTGTAACTAAAAACCTAAATAAGTCGGAATCAAAAACGGAATTTTCACTAAATGTTTAGTTTCCTCAACTCCCATCAGGTGGTGAAACACCTAACTTAAGATTACTTCTATAAAAAACAAAAACAAAAAAAAAACCTATAGCGCAACAGCCCATGAAGGAGCCAAGGCTTGCCAGACGGCGATTTTAATAGGGGTAAGCCTTCGCTATCTAGGGCGCTACTAACTGTAGCTTCTCACTTTTTATCACGATGCTGGGTCAAAACCGACTTTGCCCTCACGGGAATCGGACCCTGAATTCTTGCATAAAGGCAAGTGCGCTAGCCACTAGACCAACGCGTGAGGATTACTTCTAGAAAGGAAATCTTAATGTCTCCGTTCTCTCCACAATAAAGCTAAAATCAATTTAGCATGGGAATTTAAAGAAAATCTTTGGATTTTATTAAGATGCCATTTTTTATTTTGACTGCTTCAAGTTCATTAAAGTAGACGAAAGTAGTTATCCTGAGGAAAGCCCAGAATAATGCAGTTCGCATTTGGGATTGTAATCAGTAGAATGGTTGATTAGTGTTTACCACATACAGCAAAACGGACAGTACAGAGAATAAAATTCTTAGATAATCAGGCAAGGACTACTGGCTATAATGGATGTGAGAGAATCAGAAAGAATTAGAGAGAATGGGTTTTAGAGGGAGTGGGAGAAATAACTAGAATATAAGCTGAACACTGTGTAATGAAGGAATGCTCAAAGTGCAAGGACTTTACAAGTACATAGAAGTTAAGTACATAGGAGAATGTAGGTAGTTGTTGCTGACTGGTTGTCAACTGGTAGGACCTTTGTAGGGCTAGCTCGGCTGTTTATATATATATATATATATATATATATACATATAACCTCCTACCCTAGGTAGTCTGGCCTAGGTAGCGAGTAACTAGGTTGATTCTTGGTTTTTCGGTTCCTATGAATCTTTATTGATTCGAATCCCATTACACTGGCCTTAAGCTTATTGCTATGCCTATGTTATCTAATTGTAGCCACAGTGGAAAAATAGAGCAAATAGAGAAGTGTGATCTTTTAGACTTCTGTGCAATTTTAAAAACACAGAAAAAAAATTATGGCCATCGTATTGAGACCGCATACCTGGACAGAATAAACGGATTGTTTCGCTTAGATTGCAATAGACTTCTTCAGAGAAGTACTGGTTTTGTTTTGGACCAATATTTACCCAACATACATACTATAAACTACATAAGCTAATAATTGCATAGAAGAATCCTGATGTGATTTGGGGGGAAACTTCGGTTTATACCAATCCATGAAAGTTTTCCCCACTTAGTGTTAGGTATGCAAACAGGAAGTATCCTTTTACAAGTTCAAAGAACATAATTAATAAAAAACTTTACAAGATTGTATGGTTGTACATTATAGCTATAAATACAATTAAAACTCTTTTACTATGACATATCCCTAATCCTGAACTATAATTCTCAAAGAAATTTATTTTTTCATATAAATTTCAAAATTGATCTTTGTTATATTATTTTAGCATTTGCTTTTCTCATCAGACAGAAGAAAGAAAAAGTGAAAATTTTATTGTCTTCAGTTTCATTATCCAATAATTTTGTTATTTTTTCTCTCAAGGAACCAAGAACCAATAAGACAGAGACAAAATAAAATTTAAAAAACTGTTACACTTTTCCATTGTGAAAAATTAAATTGAAACAAGTTATTTTTGAAAGTTTATGAACTATTTGGAGTTCTATAACAAGAAATAGGGAGGAGGGAACTTAACTCTTCTTCAGGCAGCCTTTACTCCTCCCTTACTTAATCGTTTACTAGGAAAAACAACCAGCTAACTGCCTTTGCTTGGCCAAACTAGTACAACTGCGTTTGACTGGTTTATGAAACTCCTGTAGATTTGTGTATTCTAAACGTTTTATAACCATTTAATTCATTTCTTCCTTTTAAAGAAAATATGAATCTTTCAATTACCTCTTTGTTGGGATAATATTATTGAAATAATTGCATAGGATTTGTTTTTATTTGTTTTTTTACTTTTTAACTATTTAAAAATCATTTATGAATATCACATGTTTATTGTTTCAAAGATTTGGCAAAAAACGGGGGAAACTTTTAACAATTAAATGCAATGCTTCGCTACTTTCCCCCCTTTATGCGGGGAAGTTTCTAACCAAAAGTGTTGAACTTTTTTCCAGTTGCTGAGAAACTTCATTAGCCTATAATTATGGTATAAAGCGTTTAGTGTGGTTGTTTAGCTTAAGATAAAGTTTTGTTTTCTTTCTATATTGAAGACATGTGGGATGCTTGTTGGAATGCTTGGGTGTAATAGGGTGATGTTCTGGGAACTTATTCTCCTTGATTAGTTCTTTTTTCCTTGGGAGATCAGTAGCTGTGAGGATAGATTATAAAGAGATGGTTAAAACTGTGACACATGGTTGTCCTCAGACGTCCATCTCCGGTCCTGTTCTTTGAAACATGGTATTTGATAGTCTATTGGCTTTGATCTCCCAGGGGTTCTTCATAAAATAGCTTACGCCGACGATTTGGTGCTGATTATTGCTGGTGAGAATAGGGTAAAGCTAGAGATGAACGCGAGGTCCGCTTTGGACGCCCTTTCTGAATGGTGCACGGCAAATAAACTTAACATATCATCCGACATAATTGCTGCTATGTTGATTAAGGGTTCTTTGGCTCCAACACGGCAGCCAGCGGTATGCTTTGGGTTGGGGCGCTTGCGATGGGAACGACAGGTTAAATATCTGGGGGTGATATTGGATTGCAAGTTGAGCTTCATCCCCAATGTTAAGGATCTACGTGACAGATCGAAGAAGGTAGTGAATAGGCTGAACAATATAATAAGAATGGAGTGGGTGCTTTCCAGAGGAGTAGCAAGGATAATATACCGCTCTGTAATGGTTCCGCAGATTGTTTAATGTGCGTCAATTTGGGACCACCGAATGCAGCTCTCGGTGACAAAAAGGCATTTATTGGCAATGCTGCGGTCGATGCTGTTGTCTATAGGCTACTTCAGCAGAACGGTCTCTACGGGGGCCTTGCAGGTGCTTACAGGTTGCCATCCGCTAGATTTGGAGGTGGTTAGAGCGGTTGGCAGATATTTTTTGAGGAGGAGCAAAGCAGCCTGTTTTGGGTATGGTGGGTTCCGTCTGTGGAGGGAGACCAGGGTTTTTGGCTGAGAGAGCAGGGTAAGATGAGGTTGGAGGAGGAGTTGATGGCGGAATGAGAATCGAGCGGAAAGGTGTACACGAAGTGCAGGACCACGTTTTTGGCTCTGCCAGAGGCAAGCGCCGGCAGGCGTTTTGTCCCGAAGGTACTTTCATATGCCTGTCATTGTTAGTAACAGGTCACGGCTTTCTAAACGGAAATTGATGTAGAATGTATATGGTTGACAATGGGAACTGCCGTTGTGGCATGGAAGAGACTGCGGAGCACATTCTTTGGTCCTGCGGCATGTACGATGATCTGAGAGCCTCTATGCAGCGTAAAGTGGGCTTTCACCTCAGATTGAGGTAACAATTGGGTTTTTTCCTTTGTTTGGGAGATAATGGCTGGCCTATGAGGCCTTAAGTGAATTAGCGATCGAGGCGTTTGAGTACGATTGTCGTGGGGCTTGCAAGGCGGAGTAAAGGCAGGTTCGAGGGATTGCTATAGGGTGGGATATTTTATTATTTTTTTTTTATTTTTTTTTTGGAGTCTGAGTTTTCCACTGTTTATTGTTTGGGGAATTGCTGGATCTTGTGGGATATACGTTATGGGATGTATGATATGGGTGGGAATATACTATATGCGGTATGTGCGAGGCTTGGAGGATGTATTTAGTGCGTGTGACTGCTAAAAGTTTTTATTCATTTTATTTTTGTGATTATTTTGGTATGTTGTGTTGTTGTTGCTGTTTCCATCTGGATGTGTGAGTTGTGTTGGGTACTGCTAGGGCTTGTTGTTGTTTTGTTTGGATGATTAGTATGTATAGGTTTTTTTTTTATTGTTTCCGCGCTGATTCTTGGGGGTGGGAGGAGGGAGAGAGGGCAGGAATTTTTCTTCCGCTCTTCTCTTTTTTCTTTCTGAAGTCTGATGGCTTCTCTAGGGTGTGAGCGCAAACACAAGCACCGCCAAATGCATTGTGGAAGAAAAAAAATTATTTAAATAAAAAATCTGGTGTGAAACATTCACACAACTTACTCTTGTTCCCAAAATTATAATTGACCAAATGTTATAGTTTGGTACCAATTTAACGAAATCCGCGAAATTGAAAAAATGTTCAGTTAAATGCGCACTTTCGGATTTACTATTTTCCTTGACATTCGGAATTTGGCCATCTATATTTCTAATTAATTTTGTTTGGAGGATAGAATTATACAATCACCACACACCACACACACAAATGATAGCGATTTAGAGGAAGCTCTCAACTCACCCCATCCCCTAAAAGTGCCCTTAAATGAATTTTCCCAGAGAAATGTTAAATAAAAGATTATATTTCAAAAAGAAAATCGTTTGAAGCGATTGTTGAGGAAAATCACGAAAAAGTGAAGAAATCATTTAGTAAAGTGTTAAAATAAACGGACTTCCGGTTATCCGATTTTTTTAACATAGTTTACATGAGAAAAATTAACATAATTAAGAAGGCAGAAATTGTCTAATAAACGAAAAATAGCACTTTAGATGAAAACCTTACCCCCACCCCTCCCCCAAAAGTGCCCTTAAATGAATTTTCCCGTAGAAATGTTCCAAATAAAAGTTGTAGCTCTTTGTATTGTAGTGATATGCAAAAATTTTTGAGAAAATCGCCAAAACGTAAAAAAAAAAAAAACTAGTAAAGTGGTACTTCGGTTGAGAATTTTGAAGATAACGTACTGTCAGATCCCATGGTGATACTTAAACGGAATATCGAGTTTCTCGTTTTGAGCTATGCTGTTCACACACACAGACCATTTGCTAAAAACCACTTTTTTGGACTTATGGGACCTCAACACGGATATTTCCGGTGAAAACTCGATATCGAAAATTTGACACGATTACATACTTCCTCTTACGAGGAGTAAGAGAAAGTAATAAATAAATAGTAGTTTACTTCGTTTGAGAGCAGCGGTTCTTCTGATAAATGGTTTCGGGCATAATTTGTGCAATAAAAAATAATTATTATTTTTAAAAATTGATTGTTGATTGAAAATTTTGTACGGATGGTCATGTTAAATACCATTTTAAAGCTTTAATTTCTCTCTAGTGATTTATATTATTGTTTTTTTATAAAATATTTCCTATTATTGAACATTCAGGAACATTTATGGTTACTCTTAGAGTTTGTGGTTGGCTTCTTTTAAGAGTAAAATTCTCTTGACTTATGTTAATATAAATTGGGCTGTCCAAAAACAGTATATTTCATATAGTTCGTTAGAATCCAAACGATTCAATATAAATGCGATTAAATGTTAATAAGCACACAGCTTCCAGCGTTCTCCTCAGAAGATAATTTATTGACACTATTTTTGGCTCATTGTAATAGATTTATTGAGAATATGTGAAATTAAATGATCTCTTCAAATAATTGATATTTATGTTATTAACATGCCGTATTTGAATGCATGATTACAACTAACCAACCACCTTAGTAACTGGAAACAAATCAACTTGCCACCAGCTTCAGATGGTATGCAGGTTCCATTATGGCGGACATTGGGCTGGATCCAAATAGACTTGTAAACTACCACTTGTTGCGTTACAACACTTGTCACTTAATAACTTCTAATTACATTATATACCGTCATTTGTACCACATTTATATTATTCATTTAAGGATTTAATTAATTGTTTACAAAAAAAATACCATGATAGATTTGACATGAAGAATTTGGCTGAGAATTTACCTGTTGTGGGTTCACAATTATAATCTAAATAAATTCAAAATTTTGTAAGTTTATTTTTTTATGTGGGAGTAGAAAAACTTCGAAAATAAGTAACTTATGGCTGATATGGTTGTCGTACTCGAGCTAATGGTAAAGTACTCAATTCGAAGCTATTCCTAGAGAGACTAGAAAACTTAGGGCACTAGGATAAATGTAGCGATAGTATGGGAAATAGCACAGACCGTAAATAATTTCAAAAAATCTTCAACGTATTCTTACTCTAATTATCCAAATAAATTGCAACAATTTTTTGTTTGTTTAATTTTTATAATTTTTTTCTTAATTTAGATTTCATTCATTGATACTTTGCTATTCCAGCAATATTTGCTAAACCAGAGGGGGGTAGCTTTTGAATTTTGAGAATGGAGGTTCTCGACGAATATATAATACTTAATATTTTGCTTAGATAAACACTACCATACATTTAGAAATTTAATTACATTTATTTTATGCTATTTTAAAAAGGCTTCTAAATTGGAGTTAGAAGAGATACTTTGGACTTAAGTGTTCATTACAGGCAATATTTCTAATTATGATGAAAAATGTTCTCACTAGTGAGTAAAATACTTTATACACTCATTATTCAATTGCTCTCTTTCTTTTGTGAATAAAAACTATGCAACTTCTCTTAAAAACTTTTAGTTGTTAAATGTCACATTTTACATGGAAGATAAAAAAAACTATTATTGGGAACAACTATGAATTAGGAAGGAAAACCCTCGAGTTTCCCGGTTGAAACGACGTTTCGCCCATGTAGCTATAAGCCTCCTCATGGTCGTAACACCTGATCAACATGGGCGAAACGTCGGTTTTTAACAAACCACTGATGCGATCTCAACCCGGTAACGCAAGTGTTTTTCATGAAAACGGTTGCGGAAACTTAAAAGATTATATAAAATTTTCTACCTCTCTCTTGACGTATAATTGAGTCACTAATTTTATATCCAATTATGTTGATATATATTTTGAAGTTTTTCCCTTTAATTAGTTTGTTTATTAAATTGTTCAACGTTAAGTGTGGTGTTTTAAATATTGTTACATTTTTTTTTATGCTTCGATACATATTTGTTGAAACGTTGGCAAAATTGTATTTTTTTTTTTAATTTTCTAACGCCGAATCTCACTATTCTCTTTTATCATATTTAGAACGGTCAAGAAGAATCTTTCATAAATTTTATTAAAATTTAGAGGAGGACAACAATCATTCTACTTTATTTGGGTGGCATATTTTAAAGTAAACATATCTCAGATAAACTGGAAAATTAGGAGGAGAATCAAGGATTCTTCTTGAAAAACACCGTTAGATCTTTGCTTTGGTGTATCTTTGGTATCTTTGCCTGTTGATTAAACCACAAATTATGCTCGCTGATGTAAATTTTTAATATTCTAATTGATTTGGAAGTTACGAAATGCAGTAAAATTTATGTGCTTTTATAACATCTGATACTTTTTTTTTAAACCTCATTGTTGGCCAAAATGCTGGGCCATTTGTTTACAGAGTTTTAAAAATATTTATAATTTAATCCCAACTGTGAATGAAGAGGGTTGGGTCCAATATTATATAAAATTATTCACAGAAACTAGAAAGAAATTTAGGAGACGACAAAGAATGGTAAAGAGAGTAAATAAGTGAGAAATATAAGTAAATAAGTAAATGACCGTTAGAAATAAGTGGGCAGGAAATATACGAAGCCCTGAAAAAGTCCGAAAATGAGAAGGCACCCGGCCAGGAGGTATAGCCATGGAGCTTCTGAAATATGGCGGTCCTACTATAGCACAGGCGTTAAGCAAAATAATGAGGTTGATTTTGAACGGAGATAAAATACCAGAGGACCTTAGAATCGGTTACATCTCTTCTGCTTACAAACTTTCTCTTCAGGAAGTCGGAATGTGACAGCTATAGAGGAATTTGCTTCAGAGCTCAGTTTCAAGACTATTGAGTAGAGTGTTAAGGGATTGGCTAGTTGCAAACTGCACTATTCGGAGAAGCAAAGCGGCTTCACAGCCGGTAAGTATTGCGTTGATAATATATTTATCATGAGGCAGCTCGTAGAAAAGTGTAGAGCAAGAAACAAAGAGTTACATTTACTCTTTATAGACCTAGAAAAAGCCTATGATAATGTACAAGGAGTAAAGTCTGGGCAGCCCTCAAGCAGGCCGTCATTGAAGTTAGCCTCATAAAGCGGTCCAAAGAATGTATCATGGAAACGAACACAGAGTCAGGTTAGGTAAATACACTGTCAACGCCTTTTTAAAGATGAAAGAGTCTCAAACAGGGATGTTGTATGTCCCGCATGTTATTCAAAATATATCTCGCCAAGCTCACACACGATTGGCTACGGAAATGCGGAAGATTGGGTCACCCCATTGAGGATGGTCAGCTTTTCAACCTCTTTTTTGCAAATGATCATGTGATCGTGGTCCAGGATAGATATAATATGGAATTTCTTATTCGAAAATTGAAGCACCAATACACCAATTGGGGCATGAATATAAATTTTTCGAAGACGGAGTAGGTGGTAATAGGGGAACGCGACATGGGTGATTTAGAAGTGGGTGGCCAGGAATGTAAAGAAGTGGATAATTTCAAGTACCTGGGGTCAGTGTTGAAAGAAGCAAGAGGATGTGACACCGAAGTGAGTGTAAGAAGTCAGCAGGCGCGCAAGGCCAAAGGATGCTCCATTCCACCCAATGGAACAAAACAATTCCTAAAGTAAATAAAAAGAAGATATTTTACTCCATCGTGGAAGGAATTCTCACCTGTGGAGTCGAGACATGGACTACATCGCAACGGCTGTTTTCGAGGGTAATAGCAGTTGAAATGGATTTTTGGTAGCGATGTTCAAGGATGACCAGAGCAGATCGTGTGAGAAATGAAGATGTTCGACGGGAAATGTATATAAAGGAATCCGTGGGAGAGAGAATTATGAGGAAAAAGCTGAGTGGTTTGGGCATCGGTGGATGGACTCTGAAAAATGGTCGGAAAAAGTCCGCAAATGGGCCCACCCACAAAGAAGAAGGCGGGAAAGACCAGCGGGTCGATGGTAAGAGGAGATAGAGGAGGAAATGGCAGCCAGAGGATTGCGCCAAGGAGACTGGTCGGACAAGGATTTGTGGAGAGAAATGACCCGACGGCAACCCAATAGAGGGAAATGCCGATGTAATTAAGTAAGAAGTATAATTTAATCCTTTAAAGGATACAGATAAAATTTTATATCTGGTATACAGTCAAAATATAGTAGATTTTAAATATATCTGGTTCCGTTGGATTAAGAATGTAAGGAAAATATTATATTCAATATTTAGTTTTGAACTACTTCATGGAAAGAATGAATGATATTTTTCCGTATTCATAAATTCTATTGTAAAAAAAGAAGATTTCTTCGAAATTTAAAAATGGAATTTAATTTCCATAACAAAGGAAAGCATGGTAGAGTACAGAAGAAATACAAGTAATTTTTATCTTAGAATTGCACCAAGTACTGTAGAAAACGACCGCATAACCTCTTCTTTATAAAAATTAATATAACTAGCTTTTCACTACTGAATTATCTTTAAGAAAACAAACACAATTCCTTAGAGGTTATTACAAGTTTCTTGACAGAACATTAGCTTTTCATTTTCAAAAAAAAACACACACACACACACAAAAGGAGGAAAACTTATCAATAACATTTTTCATTAATTTTATCTATTTTTGTTTAATTTTTTTTTTTTATACTTTTATTGATATTTACAACTGTATGTTTAATACAATAAAGCAAAAGTGATTAAAGAAAAAAAGACATGCGCACATGTGTGGGACATTATTCAATAATAATGTTCCTTACTGTTTACGTAGGCTGTTTGATGATGGAAATGTAAGTCTTGCGGCCACAGGCGTTTCAGAAGGCAGGGAGGGACTACCTGGAATGTGGGCAGAGGTAAATTGTAGGGCGAGAGGGTTAGGATGAAGGAGCAGATATTCATGGAATTTTTTGTAACGGGAAGATATTATTTCTGTGATGAAAAGGATTTTTAGGTCGTTGTGTAAGGTCAGGTTGGATATGAATACGGGGCTTGGGTAATTTTGCGGAGGATTTTGGATTAGAGTGACTGGAATTTTTTTGAATTGTTTCGCTTGGTTGAGCCTCAGACTTCAACCTCGTAACTCCAAATTGGTCGTACAATTGTTTTGTATACGTATAAATACTTTCTTGTCTAATGAGAGTTTGGAACGTTTGTCTAGTAGTGTAAGAAGAATTCTGTATCGAGTGTTTAGCTCTTGTCGTTTAAGTCTAGTATTACGTTCTTCCGCGTGAGTCTTTTGTCCAAGTACATACCTAGGTAATTCACGGTGTCTGCAACAGGGATGGGAGTGTTATCATAAATATAATGAAGGACAAGTTACTCCTCGTCGAAGTGTAAACGTACCTTCTACTTTACTTCTAATTAAACTTATTGGTGCTCTTACTCTCATTAATTTTAATTTTCCATTGTTTGCACCATAGTGTTTAATTTAAATTATTTTTACATTTAATTAAATTTAAAAAATCTGGTGTGATACAAATCACACAACTTTCTCTTACTCCAATTTTCAAAATTGTTGAAAGCTGACAAATTTTATAGTTAGTATACCTAACTTAACGAAATTCGTCGATGTTTTTATGGAGAAAATAAAAAAAAATTGAAAAGACTGTTTAATAAAAACGCACTTCTGGTCATCCGATTTTTTTCAAACTCGGAATTTCAACAACATATTTAGTTCTAATTCATATTATTTAGAATTATGCAATAAACTGAAATAGCACATTAGAAGAACCGTAACCCCACCCCACCATTAAAATTACCCTTAATTGAATTTTCTCGGAGAAATGTTTCAAATAAAGTTATAGGTTGCATTTTGTATGTGCAGTTGATATACCAAGTTTCCATAAAATCATTGCAGCTGTAATGGAATCGTTAAATGTGATTCTTGATGTAGTAGCTGTCTTGAAGAGGGCGGCAGTTAGTTTAAGATTTTGGAAGTTAGTGCTCGAATTATTAATACGGATTTTATAAAAATAAACTGTATTTGAACAATAATTTTAACGTAATAAATGGTAACTAATAACAACAAAATACTTAGAAATAAATAGAAGATAAATAACTAATAATTTAGAATGATAAAATAAACGAACTAAGATGCACAACTAAAAGATAATAAGTTTAAATAAAACTGTATATGGACGCGTAAACTGCTGCTCGTATATGAAGACGTGCTCGTATAATCGTATATGATATAATCATCCCCTCTTCCAATGGGGCGAGTTTATATATTGGTGTTGGCCACACTCACACCAAGACATCTGTCCTAGTGTGCGACCTTCGTAGTTTGGTGACCCGATTTAGGTCAGTGGCCAGCCTTATCGGTGCTTGCTTTTGATGTAAGGGTATTTACCCTTGGTTTGTTTGTTTGGCTGCGGCCTTGTTTTGAAGTCAGTCAGCTGGCTAGGCCACTAGTTGTAAATTATTCTTCCACTAGTTGTAAATTATTCTTTGATGTAATGACATGGCAAAGTCATTGACAGCCATTTTTGAGAAAATCGCAAAAAAGTAAAAAGAAAAACGTTCAGTAAAATGGTACTTCCATTTAAGGAATTTTGACAGATAACCTACTGTTGGATCCCATAGTGATATCTAAAAAACTAAAAAACACCTTTTTTGACTCAGGAGACGTCAAAACGGATATTTCCGGTGAAAACTCTATATCGACAATTTGACACGATTACAATATTTTCTCCTCTGGGAGTAAGAGTAAGTAAAAATACAAAAATATATATATACACTTGCTATGAATGAAAGAAAGAATAAAAAAACTGATTATAAAAAGGAAAACAAATTTCTGGCCAAAAATCAAGGGCCTTAAAATATTATTGTATCATTAGGGTAATTTATTTGAGTAGTATTTGCAGGTATTATTTCTTTGTAATTTTTTTCAGTTCTTTAATGAATTCTAGCATTACTAATAACAACTGGAAATTTATTATCTTCAGCTCTAGAAAATTTTATTTTTAGCTTGTGAATAAATAATATTAATTAATAATTCTAATTAAACTTGTTTATATTCAGTTGATATCAAAAGATAATAAATAACAAGGGAAAACTGTATAAAATGAGTTTTTATTTTTAATTGGATATTTATAGATACAAAAAATTAAGGTCAGTCGATCTTGATTAATAATAATAATAAATGTCTGTATTTAAATGAAAATATACACTAAATATGTGCATTAAAAGAAAACTGATAGACTTAACTCATAGTCGAAAGATCACCTGATTAATATGAACTGTGTTTGATTATTAGCCTCGTAGCGATCAACATTGCTATAGAATGGTGCTTCCTGAAGTGAGGATCACCGCCCCCGAGGTGGGCGCTGGAACGATTCAGGAGGCGATAGTAACCTCATGTAAAACTGGGAGGCATTGAATGATTCAGCAGGGTCGGGGGGGGGGTAATGATGGAATATAGAAAGTGAAAAAGATAAGAAAATTTTGAAACACTGTTCTTCTTAGGAAACATAGAAGTGATTCGTTACTTTAGTTTTGTAGTAAAAGTGTAAATTAGATTCCTCTTTTGCCAGCGCATTCTGTAGCGTTTTATTTTTTAACAATCTATATCTATTACTTGACTTAAGCCAAATGCGATGTTTCTTAATATTTATTGCCAGTTTTTAATAGAAAAAGCTGTTTTTATACATAGATATAATTATTAACTTGTAAACTGTATTTGTTTACAACAGTTCCAATGATGTTATCCATTAAAATCACGTATAGTTTTAATTACAATAGAAAGTAAATGTTATTTTTAATCTAAAAAGGTGATATTCCTAAATTAGGCGTTTGTTTTAACATTTTAAAATCAATTTAGCATAAATTAAATATCAGAAAATATTATATAATTTTGTTTAACTTTAACCTAACGTTCTACTTTTTTTTCTGAAGGTAATCTTCCCATTTTTAATGGACATACCATTTTCTATGAGGTGGCGCTAGTTTTTAATTAACGCTAATTTTTGTAGACAGAATATAATATTTAAGGGGGGATAAAGTTCTTTTATAATTCTCAGTCAGTTCCCACATATTCTTGCATGTTCTGAACTCTAGTCTGTAAACTGTACTTTGCTCTCATGTCAAATAAGTAATAAGTTGTTTTTTATTGTAACATGATGTACCAACAATATGACGATGTTCTCAAACGATTATGTTGTATCTAGAACTGTTGTTTAATATGCTATGTTGAGGAGGAAACCCCGGCTTAGATGTAAGAAGGATGCTCTGTGAGTGGATCGGTCTGCGGAGGATAAGGTTTTTTTCAACTGCGGACAAGCAATCTCGAAAGCATGAGCTTCATGACGGAGCCGCTCTCAGCTTTGCTAGGCCTGATTAAGAGGGTGAAGCTGAGGGATGTGCTATAATTTTAGGGGATCCACAACAGAACTCTTAATGTAGGTCGCAATGGAATGAGGCTTACCCTCCCCGCTCGAATCTAAATCTAAACAACTCAGCACATTAAGCAGCCATACTTTGGAAAAATTAAATAAACTGCTTTCTCTTGTGCGTTCATCGGGAGCTTCGCCTCACAATTCTTTTCCCATTGACTCCAGCCATCATTTCGCGTTGTCCTCCCCGAGGACCCTCCTCACTGAGGTCGTAAAAAAAAAGTACCCCACGTTACTAACTCGTAAATCGGATCACTTTTCTGTATAGAATAGATTTGTTTCCCAAAAATACACACACACACACACATACACACATATATATATATATATATTGTGTTTGTATAAGTATACTAAAATAGAATTATATTATAACCACTTTAGCAGCCTAAATTGGCGAGTAAGTTGGCATGTTCGTGGGGCGGGGCTCACTTTTAACAAATCTTTAAAAAAAAAAAATTAAAATAGTGCCGATTACTCTGGATGTTATTGGATAATATAAAAGATGTGATTCTGGTAAACTGATTTGCTTCAAACTTTACAGGAAAAAAATGTTACAACTTTGTGTTATCAAGTTTGTTTCAATAGAGCCAAAGATATGATGATAATATTAAGTTTTTACATCCCTATAATTAATAAATAATAAAGCAGCGCTGCTCTTAGAATTTCTCTTCCTAAGAACTTCTACAGCTCGTTGCCCGGTGATGGACAGTGTTGTCTGCAACGAGAGAACACTATTCGGAGGCCGGCAATGCAGTGAAAAGGCTCGTGTCATACATGACGTTCATAGATGTTGGCGCGCCTTAAATTAATAAATAAACAAATAACTCATTCACTTGTTTAAAATTTAATAATAATAATACTTGTACTATAAAATATTAATCAAATCAGTAACAGTGATACAAAGAAAAAAAACGAAGGATAACAATTAAAACCGAAGGGAAGGGAATTAGTGGTTAGCATAATGGACTCCCATGCGGAGGACCCGAGTTCGAGTCCATCTGTGCTACCCTTAGATTTTTTCATCCTAGGAGCCTCTTCATCTCACTGTTCGGTGATGGACAGTGTTGTCTGTATCGAGAGAATTCTGTCCGGAGGGAGGCCAGCAATGAATTGAGAAGGCTCCAGGCGCCAGTGACTATAGAGATGTTGACGCCCCTTAATTTAAATAATAAAAATTAAAACCGAAGAATATCGAAAAAAAAAAAAATCGGTGCTTATTTGGGGTGGCATTCTTGTGATAAACATATGGAATATGAAATTAGGATTCCTGGGATTTGTTATCCTTATGGGGGTTTGCTGTTTACTTATGTGGGACCACCTTTCAAAACATTTTATGAAAACATAATTTTTTGAAATTTGACGTGTATGCCAGAATCAACCACTCAGAGGCAGTAAAAATATCTGAGTTTTTTTTTATTTTTATTAATATGCGTTTGTTACTATAAAAAAATTTGTTTTTCTTTAAATTCCAGTGAATAAAATAAAAAAAGTGAAAAATAAGTTGACAAAGGTAAAAAAAAATGAATTTAGTTATGAAGGGATTGTCCGGACATCAAAGAGGACATGCAGATGAAGTTAACTATAAAAGAAGGATTGCCATTAATGGCGTAAACTTGATGAAAAAACACCGCAATGCAGAGTAACACCCAGCAAGAATTTTACGTATTTTCATTACCCAAAAGGGTCAGTTGGTTGAAAAGAATTAAACTATTCTTTTTAAAAAGGACGAATAGTAAACTGAGCTAGAATGAAACTAATGTTATGAGATTTAGTAGCTTCATTATTGTTCTCTTTTAGAAACAATCTTTCTGGAGGTAGAGCGATCTGCAACGCTAAAATGGCAAAATGTTTACTTTTTTTTTTTAAATCACTTTTTTTGCTATCATTCATTCATATCATTAATCTAATACTCATATAACTAATATCATTCATACAAAAAAAGAAAGGAATACAATTCATAAGATACCGTACATCTTCCCAACTGCAGTATGTCAAAGGCACCTCTTGAAAGATTATTCTTTTCTAAGCTTGTGAAGATTTTATGGCACTGCTGATTTGTTGATTGTCCTTATTGTAGAATTTAGGTTTATTGAATTCTGATTGTAGAATCATTCTTGACCAAAATCATTATTCTAAATTATTTGATAGTAGTGATTCGAACGTTTTAGTATTAAAATTTTGTATTTGAGAAGCTATAAAACCAAAATCTAATGCAACCTGAAAGATCTATTGTGGCACCCATATTTATCAGTTTGTTACATAGATGGTTGTCGTCTGTGATGTAAATAATTTGTAGTTGTGAGTGAGAGTATATGATAGCGAGTTAGAGTCTATCTGTAATTCGCTAAACCCAAAAAGTTGTAAATAACCATTTTTAGAGCAGTCCCTTGGACAGTATTGTTGTTGTATGGACAGTATTGTGTTGTTAGACTGGAATATCTAAGAACCTCGAAGGAGTGGCTAGATCATTTCACTCGAAAAAGGTACAATTTTTCTAAAAAGAGTCTTAACGTTTTTTGTTTAAATGATGTTTTACAGATTGGCTATCTTTTTTTTTTTATTTTTATTTTTTGTAATTTAAGGCGCGTCATCTACTACGTTCATTGGCGCGAAGCCTTCCAGTGTACTGCCAGCCTCCGGGCAGTGTTCTCTCGTTACAGACAACGCTGTCCAACACCACACAGTAGATGTAGAGCCTCCTAAGAGAAAAACTCTAAGGGCAGCACAGCTGGACTCTTTAAGGTATTTGTGTGGATGTGTTGTATGTTTCTGTTATAGTAGCTTGTGGCTTGAGAGGTTTTGTAAAAGGGCTTGTGTGTATGTTTGAGATAGAGGTAGAAGTATTAAGAAATAATCAAGAAAACACTGGTAGATTAAATTAAATATATTATCTTTAAAGATATTTAAATATTTTACAATATCACAACTATTATGTTTATAAAATCAATTATTTATCTAGATTAAGTGCAAAGCTCTTATGACTGGCAGATGTTTACTGGTACAAGTGTTCTGTTTCAGTGTCTAGTTCAGACTGTCCTTGTTTGAAAGCAGAATGCAGACTGTTTTGAAAGAATGCATTCTCTTGTTAGTACAAATCTTTTCAAATAATGCTGGTATGTCTGGAGGGAGTATATTATCTTATCCTAACGTTTCTTGTCCCTTTGTCTCTTCAGTAGCATTGACCTAAATTAGCGTACCTGGCTCATTCCCCTTCACTAAAATAACTATTTGAACTAGCTAAAATTCACAAAATTATTTCACTTAACTATTTTCAAAATTCTTATTTTCTATCATTTCTTTCTTCCACCTACATCACCACAACCACATCAACACAGAAAGATTGTTTCTAAAAGGGAACAATAATGAAGCTACTAAATCTCATAACATTAGTTTCATTCTAGCTCAGTTTACTTTTCGTCTTTTTTAAAAGGAATAGTTTAATTCTTTTCAACCAACTGACTATAGATAAATAAGTAACAAGGAATCCTCCTCATGAGAACTGAATTTAATAGCTGCTTTTGAATAATCAAATGAATCGGTCATAAATTTTCAGTAGATTTCAAAACGACATGTTTGCATATCTAACCAAAAATCGTGTTACAAAGAAATTTTGAAGTTTCTATTTTGCGTAAAACTTACCATACAAACCTTCATACCAAGATAAACGCCCCTTCATATAACCGAAACGGTAGCGTAGTAAGTTATATATTGCCAGTGAACACCTTCAGTTGTACATCTAGCACACCCCCTTTATAATCACTTTAAGAGAAATATATTTAAGATTTTTAGAATATTTTAATATGATTGAAATATGTTTAAGTGCTAAAATTTTTTTAAGAGCCAAAATAATGCTGGTAGGTCTGGAGGGAGTGTATTGTCTTATCCTAACTGTTTCTTGACCCTTTGTCTCTTCAGTACCATTAACCTAAATTATAGTACCTGGCTCTTTCCCCTTCACTGAAATACACTGTTTGAACCAGCTAAAATTCACAAACTTATTTTACTAAACTTTTTTCAAAATTCTTATTTTCTTTCATTTCTTTCTTCCACTACAACTCAAAGACCTGGGATCTCCGCGGGAGTCCAGTATGCTAACCACTTCTGTTCCTTTTTCTCTCATTTTTATTGATATCAGTCTTTGAGTTCCAAGTGCTGGCGAGGAGTAGAGAGAAGTTGCTTTACTATTGCTATAAGGAAATTGTTAAACCCTGAACTAGCGATCTAGGAACTAGGATAGGGAAGTGTAAGCACCTATATAATATGTATATTACAGGATTTGCTTTGTTCCATATTATTGGCGTTCACTGCAATGTAATCATACTCAATCTGCCTCGGTTAGAGGTTGGCGTTTGGGACCCCCCCCCACTAACTGTAAATTATGTAAGGGCAAATGAGTAAAATTTGAAATTTAAGGAATATTTATCATTTTATAAAATTATATTGAGAGGATTAAGTATAGTCGACTATTTCTCCTAGATTTCTCTTTTTATTAAGGCGCGTCAGCATCATTGCTTCGTGGCCTTTTTAATGCACTGGGGCCTCCGGGCAGTGTTCTTTTGTTACTGAGAATACACTGCCTATCGTCGGATAGTAAGAACTCTCAGGAAGAGAAAATCTAAGGTTTGCATGCTCGGACTCGAACCCCGGGACCTCCGTGTGGGTGCCCAGTACGCTACCGTAGAGCTAATCGTGTCCATTTTGAACTGTATAGGTAGGGTAAAATGCACATTCTTTTATATATGTCATTGTTATTTTGGAATATTGGATTTTTAATAATAGTAGGTACATTCTGATATGACAAAGCCTGCAATTACTGCTGGTCATTTGGTTATTTTATGCGTTTATCGATTATTACTTTAATAAATTCTAATAGTCCGACTAAGTAATTTGATGCAACGTATAAATCAATAGCCATGAATTAGTAAAACAATAGGCTAAAATTCTGTAACGTCTTGTACGAAATAAATTTGAAAGAAGATAGAACAAAATAATTTTTAATAATAGTATTTCTTATTCAGAGCTTGGATCTAAATTAAATTTATAATTAACGTAAAATTACTGAGTTAACAAACAGCACAACAATGATGCGTTTGTTATATTTGTTACATTAGCGATGAATAAAAAGTATTTAAGAAATATAGAATTCAATATTGACCGTAATGAACAGCATACTATACATTTGTTCTTGATGTTGTCTACTACCCTGATGTGAAATGTACGACTTCCTCTTTCTACTGTAACCGCTATTAAAATTAGAAAATACGAACAACTCTGAAAACTATTCTGTAAAATCACACTTCCGGTCAAGATATTTTCTTCAAATATGGAATTACATTTAAATACAGAAATACATTTACTATATCTTCATATTATACAGGTGATATACTGGCGGTACCGTACATTACACTGAGTTAGCACATTAAAGGAAAGCTCCAACGTTGCGGCCACCCAAGAATCTGCTTTTAAGAAAAAATTGTCAAGTAAAAGTAATAGACGTTTATGTGTGTAGTTAGCATAGGGAAGTTTAGAAAGAAAGAGCTCATTTTCGAGCAAATCGCGAAAAACTGAACAACGAAATAAGTCACACTTCTGATGAATGGATTTTGACTGAAATCTTTGCTTTGCGGTGGCTGAACTCAACGGAATATCAAGTAATAAGCTCCCTGCGATTTTTCCTTAAGCAGAATAGTTGGAGAAATGTAATCATAAATGAAAAAAATACATTTCCAAATGGAGTTTTATATCATCACATTTATAGCAGCAGCCATTGGTATGGATCAAGGCTTACCAGACTGAGATTTTTAATGGGGAGCATGTGGTCCCGTGGGTCCCTTAATTTTGACCTCTGTTACCTAGGTGCGCTACCAACTTGTTGCTTTCCACTTTTTCTCAAGATACTGGGTCAACACTGATTTTGCCCTCATGGGAATCGAACCCTGAATTCTTGCATCAAAGACTCTGTGCGCTAGCCACTAGGCTAACCCGCAGAGGCCCAAGAGTTATCACTTTTATATGGTTAATAAATTTGATTTCTAGGATTTTTTTTTTTTTTTAATTTAAGGCGCCTCAACATTTATGATCATTGGCGTCCGGAGCCTTCTCAGTGCACTGCCGGGCTCCGGACAGTGTTCTCTCGTAACAGACAACACTGTCCATTACCGGGCAGTGAGCTGTAGAGGTTCCTAGGAAGAAAAAGTCTAAGGGCAGCACAGCTGGACTTCCCTTCCCCGATTTCTAGGAATTAAAATGGTTTTTGTATAAAATTACAAAAGGTACAAGAAAAGTTAATTGGTTTTAGAATTGACAACAGAGCCACTGAAATTAAGGTAAATTAAGAAGGATTCTCTTAATTAAATGTTGTATAGAAAATTATTGAACAAATTTATGTTTCTCAGTTCTAAACAGCTAACAGTACTAATCCTTATAATCGTAAATTAGGTTATCCAATTCTTTGTTAAAAAATCTGGTGTGAAACACTCACACAACTTTCTCTTACTCTAGTTCTCAAAATTATAATTGACAAATTTTATAGTTTGTGTACTAAATTTAATGAAATTCGTCAAAAAACTGAAAAAACTGTCCAGTAAAAGCGCAATTCTGGTTTAATAATTTTCTTGAAAGTCGGAATTTTAGCCATCTATTTATTTCTAATTAATTTTGTTTTGATGATAGAATTGTATAATCAAACTATGATAGCAGTATAGAGAAAAACATAACCCCACCCCTCCTCCAAAAGTGCACTTAAATGAATTTTCCCAGAGAAATGTCTTAAATAAAAGTTGTAGATCTTTGTATGTGTAATTTATATATGAAGTTTCAAGAATATCGTCGAAGCCTTTTTTGAGAAAATCACGAAAAAGTGAAAAAATTATTTAGTAAAGTGTAAACGCACTTCCGGTTAACCGATTTTTTGAAACTATGAATTTCATGCAACATATTCAATTCTAATTAACATTATTTAGATGATAGAATTGCTTAATAAACTGAAATAGCACTTTAGATGAAAACCTAACCCCCCCTCCACCATAACTGCCCTTAAGCGAATTTTCTCAGAGAAACATTTAAAATAAAAGTGGTAGATCTTTGTATGCGTAGTTGATATACCAAGTTTGAAGAAAATCGTCAGAGCTATTTTTGAGAAAAACGCAAAAAAGTAAAAAATCCAACTAGTAAAGTGGTAGATAGATAAACTTTATTGTATAAAGCATACAGCTTGTTACAACTGAGTTGTTAGTACAGTATTCATAATAAACTAGTAGGTAAATAAATAAATACAATAAGACAAAAACAAAAATAAAAAGAAATACTCTTCTTATAAGTAATAAAAATGTAAACCAAAAATAAAATATCTCCTTTTTCGTTTTTATCCTATTTCTTTCATATTTTTTATTTTTTATATTTATCATTTAATCATTTAATATGGCAGAACGAGCTTTTAAGATTATAGAAAAATATTTATATAATTTAAATATATTTGTTTTAGTTTGGTTATTTTTAGGGTTAAATATAATTTGTTGAGGAGAATCATTACTATTTATGTTCATTACAGATCTTATATTATTATACAAAGAACAATTTAATACAATATGTATGAGATCTTCTTTCTCGTTAAGATTACACAACATGCAAGTTTTTGTAGGATCTATTTTATAAATTATATTGTTAATATTATTTATAATTAGATAAGTGGTACTTCCGGTTGAGGAATTTTGACAGATGAGCCACCGTCAGATGCCATGGTGATACCTAAACGGAATATCAAGTTTCAACTTCTACGGTTTTTCGTTTTTGAACTGTGCTGTTCACATACACATACACAGACCATTTGCTAAAAACCACTTTTTTGTACTCACGGGACCTCAAAACGGATATTTCCGGTGAAAACTCGATATCGAAAATTGGACGCGATTACAATACTTACTCTTACTAGGAGTAAGAGAAAGTAAAAATTAGTTCAAACTAGTAAGTTTGTATTTGATTGGTAAAAACTAGAAACTCATTTTAAGTGGGAATAGTTTATATACACATAGTTGAGCGAGAGGAAGAAAATATAAAAAAAAAAACTGTTTTGGTAGATTTTAACGGCCATTCAATTCCTGAAAGTTTACGAAGTGTTGCAGAATCTCTTTTAGAAAGATAAAGCCGATTTAAGTTAGAATTGTTATGTGTTCAAGTTGTGGGTCTGAAAATCATTCTAACTGTGAAAAGTTTTTTCGCACAGCTGTACAGTTCAGTCATACCATATTGCCATACTATTCTTTTCTTTCTTTTTCTTTTTTTTTTTATTTTAAAATAATAGAAGAATTTTTTTTTTTTTCATTGGTTCAAAATATAAATAAAATAATAAGTATGATGTGTAATAATTATTAATTTTTACTTTCTCTTACTCTTAGTAAGACTTTACTTTCTCTTACTCCTCGTGCTTTCACCGGAAATTTTTGGTTCCCTGAGTCAAAAAAAGTGGTTTTTAGCAAATGCTCTGTGTGTGTGTGTGTATGTGTGGGTGGTGATGTATGTATGCATGTGAACAGCATAGCTCAAAAAACAAAAAAAAATCGCCGATAGTTCAAACTTGATATTGCGTTTGGGTATCCTCATGGGATGCGACAGTATGTCAGCGGCCAAAATTCCTCAACCGGAAGTATCACTTTACTATATGGTTTTTTTCACTTTTTTGCAATTTTCTTAAAAATGGTTCCGACGATTTTCTTCATACTTGGTACATAAACTACACATACAAAGATCTACAACTTTTATTTAAAATATTTTTCTGAAAAAATTCATTTAAGGGCACTTTTGGGGGAGAGGAGGGGTTAGATTTTCCTCTAAAGTGTTATTTCAGTTTACTATACAATTCTATCATCTAAATAATATTAATTAGAATTAAATGAGTTGTTGAAATTCCGAGTTTGAAAAATCGGATGCCGGAAGTGCGTTTTTTACTGAAATGTATTTTTCACTTTTCTGGTATTTTCTCGAAAACGGCTCCAAAGATTTTCTTTAAACTCGGCGTGTGAACTACACATATTATTAAGTCATTTAAGGGGCCTTTTGTGGGTGGGGTGGGGTTATGTTTTTCTCTAAAGTGCTATCATAGTTTGATTATACAATTCTACCATCCAAACAAAATTCATTAGAAATAAATAGATGGCCAAAATTCCGAGTTTTAAGAAAATTAGTGAAGCGGAAGTGCGCTTTTACTGAATATTTTTTTCAGTTTTCGACGAACTCCAACAAATTTCATCAAATCTGGTGAACACAAACTATAAAATTTGTCAATTACAATTTAGAAAACTGGAGTAAGAGAAAGTTGTTTGAGTGTTTCACACCAGATTTTTTTATTTAAATTTCTGTCAACTCTTTGGAGCATTTTTTATTGTCTGTTTAAAAATTCTCCCTAATGAGTATCAATGGGTTCTTTTTATTATCAGATGGCTAGGATTTCATTCAGTGATTCTAACCTAGTAATGACTCTCCAGGATCACTGAAATGTCGTTGAGGTGTTTTGTTGTTTGTGTAGTAGTAGCTTGTGGCGTGAGCGGTTTTGTAAAGGGCTTGTGAGTATATATGTTTAAGAGAGAAGTATTAGAAATAAGTAAAAGATCACCACTGTTTTTAAAATAGATATATTCTCTAAGTGAATTTAAGTACTTTACAATATCACAGTAATATGCTTATTAA
>JAAEAF010004795.1:0-62149 GCA_011037195.1 Triatoma infestans | reverse complement strand
GAACAAATGTCTAGACCGGGGTCATCCACCAAAGATTCACCGCAGTCCGAACAAATCGGACAATAACCTTAAGGGGAAATACCTAAGCTCTTCCACCAAAGGTCCTGAACCTAATCTCCTCAAAACCCAGACAATCTCTCATAAGATGGATGGGTGTTTCCTCTTCTGTCTTACAGACTCTACAAAATGGATCCGGCATGAGAAAATAGGGTCATCGAATTGGAGGACAGGTTAAAAAGTGGAGGTATGGTCGTTAAGTGGGGGTAGGGTTAAATGGAGGCATCAGATTGGATGATGTGTCTGAATGGGTTAATGGGCGTATGATGGGGTGGGGAGAGATTAAATGGAGGCATCGGACTGGATGATAAGTTAAGGAGTATGGGACAGAGCCGTAACCAATGGGTTCCTGGGGTGGGGGGAAAGTTACCCCGCAAAAAAGTGGCCCAGCTGCCCCATTTCCTCTCTACTCACCTAAAATAGTCTATTTTTCATTGTAAACCCCGTGGATGTTATCTTAAACATTGAAAGGGACATTTGAAACAAGTTCTTCAGAAAGAGAACAAGTTAATTGTTCAGATTGTTTATAATCTGCAAACTTAGCCATTCGCGCCATTTGTCCCAATACAGAATAAATTACTGTGCTTTATTGATTGTAGTAGGTAAAGATCAGCATCCATTTTACCACCGTGCCACATAGGACAAAAGTCCAAGCTAGAAACTCTTAGCCAGTTAACTAGCACGAAGCAGCCACCCTCACTGATCTCGGTAATTTCCTGTGAATCAGAACTTCTCCCACTCTTATCGCAAACCTGAGCCTGGCCCACATGACTTGGAATCCACTGAAAAGACAGAACAAACCTGCGCAAGCAGTTCTTTATGCATATGCATATGTTTATTTGTTCATGAACAAAGCAGTTTGTGCATGTGGGAGTGAACGGATTGTCGATCGGCCGATCACTGTAGACTTCCATGTTAATAGATTCCGAGTCATCGATGGCGAGATTTGCCATAGACAACCGCCTCAGAGCCTTTGTAAATATTATTTCTTCTAAACGTCAAAGTTGGTGTATGGAATATCTATGGCCAGAGAACACTCATGCTGCGCAGATATAATAGTAGTTTGTTATAGATTTGATCAGAAATTCATATGCTACAGGGTTTTTCCATTAATTATTCTATTGGTCTATACTTTAAAAATCCTTTATTGTAAGGATCGTGATACTTAAAAGTTTTATCCAATTTTGTTAATTCATTATAAAGAAATAATAACAGTAAGAATCGGCATAAATTATATTCACTGTTCATAGTGAAATGTAGAATGGAAATATAAAATCTTCTCGCTTGAACAGAAATGATATGTTCAAATTTTGGATCCTCGCCAAATTTTTTCCTTTTTATCAGATCATATAAAAAATATAATTACTGACAATATGATTATAAATTTTTTGAATCAATGTAAAATCAAAGAGTAATATTGTTAATATAAGAATGTTATCTAGACCGGCAGTGCTTACTTTATCGTTGCGGATTCAAGATAATATATAAATAGTTTTTATTCAGTACATAATAATAGTTTTATTTAAATAAAAACATTCAGAATAGAAGAGAAAAAAAACTCTATAGTTTATTATTAAAAACAAACTGTTGTTATTACATCTCCATCTTATCTTTTTAAAAAACTAAATATGTTGGTTAATATTTGTTTAACTGCATTCTGAAGGTCTATTACGAGCATAAGCAGATAAATACTAATATATTATATTAATGCATAATGCAATTGTTGTCACTAGGAATGACAATATTATGCATAACAACACCCTCGAGATGGTATGTTGGTTTGTGAGTGTGAACATCGTACCTGGCACCGTATAGTGATGAGATAGATTCCTCACGCTCTCCAAGACTATATAATCTGCTAGCGCGCTACCACCGTTAAGTTGTTAAACAAAATCAGTTCTCTGATTCCTCTCAGCACAACTGTTAATTTCCTCCCACTCCTGTATTGCGATCGTGCAAATTTTGTTTCAAAATTAAGTTTTCACCAGAGATATCTTTTTTAAATTCTTGATTGCCTAAAAATGTTTTTAGCGAATGAAGTCTTTCTCTCTGTTTATGTGTGACCGTATGCATGTAGGTATGCGTATGTGTGTGCGTGAATAAAATATCTCAAAACAAAATGTTACAAATAAAAATGCTAGGTATATGTGTTTGTGCATAGTACACCAAGTTTAAAGAAAATAGTTGGAGCAGTTATCTCGAATAATTAAAAAAAAAAAAACTTAAGTGAAATATCACCTCGCATTTTGTCTGAAACCTTTGCCAGAAGCTCAAATTTTGTTAACATTTAATTACATATAACGCGAAAGGAACATTTTCCCGGAAAAAGTGATTTTTGGTGGGTTCTGTGGGAACAATAATGTACAACCTTCCTCTAAGTACTATTTCAATTATATTTATGGCTCTATGCGATGGAGCTAGCAGGATCCTTAAATTCCGAAGTTGAAGGTTAGCTTACCGGTAATGCAATACAGGATAGGTTTCGAGTTTTTTTAATTACCTCTACAATTACTATAACGATCTCCTTTAACCTTGGAATGCTCACAGTACAGATATAAAACTATCACATTTATTTCTAAACGAAATTGTGCAGGTGGAAACAAAACGGAATATCCGGTGTTTGTGGTTTTTGATATTTTATCACAAATAATGTATTTCGGTGAAAACTTAATTTCAGAATTTTGACAAGATCGTAAATCTTACAGATCATATATTACTGACTGAGTAAGAGAAGGTAAAAATTCAGAAACCTTAAATACTTCCGAGCCTCTGTTGCCACCTCTCTCAGATTTTTTTATTTTACTTTTTCTTATTCCTACTCGAGTGTAGGGTATATTTTACATCCCTAAAGGGATAGAGTATATTTTATTAGCATGATTTTCGCAATTCATGTTCTACCGGGAATCCTGTCATTTGAGCACGAAACATCTCAAAACAAAAAATCGGAAGATCCCAAAATGATATTCTATTTAAAAATCAGACTCAATGTTACCGGCTAAATCCGCCTACTGAAACTGCGTATTTACTCCATTTTTTTTCATATTATCGCGATTTTTTTTAAAATGCTTCCATTGATTTTCTTTAATCTCTGCATATCGATTCTCATATATATATATATATATATATATATAGGCTTATCTGTTTTAATTAAAATATCTTTACAGTATAACTTTACAGTATCGTTGGTGAAGCAAATTCGATCGAATAATTAAATGTCCTTTTAAACAGGCAATTGTTATCGGTCTAGTATTAAGTGTAGCTCTGCACTTCTTCATACGATATTAGAAGACACAACTTGGGACCTTCTCCCTTGGAATCAAACTCTGATTAGTGGCACTGAAGGCAAGATTGTCAATCCTGTGATTGCCAAAAAAAAGAAAAAAAGAAGAGTTAAGAAAAGATCATTAAATTTTTTCAACAAGATTTCAAGTTTAATTTTTCTTACTAGTCATTAAAGATAGTATTGCTTTGAAGTCAGATATTTAAATTCAATTTGCTAGATAAAATGAGATATAAAATAATAGTAGGTAAGTTTGTATTAGAAATGTATTACCACCTTCCACACAAAATAAGAAAGCTTTTGACAATGCCTGGAAATTTAACAAAACAACTGAAGAAAAGATGTTAAAAGCAATTTGCAATAAACAAGTAATTCATAATACAAATGAACAAGTAATTATTATTAATAAAAAAGAAAGAAAACTAAACAAAACTGCCGATAAAAGAGCAGAACCGATAAATATACATTTTCATCAACAAATTTAGTTAATAGAGCAAATGCATACCAGTGACAAGAAGAGGAGAATGCAATTTAGCAAGCCAGCTGGTGGCTTACCTAAGTATATATATCAATATGTGTATATAGCCAATAGAGCTGCATCGATCCCGGCTCCCTCTGCTAGCGAGCTCAGTGACTAGTAGCTAGGGCTCATACTGTAAATGTACTACACCACCACGTTCAATTATTGTACATGTCACCGACATGTTTTGTAAATATATGTTAGTTACACTACTTTAATTACTATTATATAATAAATATAATTTAGCAATTTTAATTTTTCTTACTGCTCATAAAAGATAGTGTTTCGCTAAAGTTTGAAATTCAAACTTGGGTTCTCCATCGGAAATATAGACCCCTGTTACCTTCTGAGAAAGAATATTTATTTCATAAGTCAAGTGAAGATATAACATCATTAATTCGAAGACCAAATAACGACACCAACACACACGAATCACAAACAAAAAATCTGGTGCGAAATCCTCGGACGACTTCCTCTCACTGCTGCCAATGTAACAAGACAACTTTTCTTAAAACATGTAAATTTACTCATTTGTTCTAACTTAATTAGTGAGATAGATGGGGGATAACTATATATCCTGACAGGTTGTAGTTAGTCTAAATTACACTGTAGTCCAGAGGAGAGCGCCAATAACATTGAATCAACTCCTTGTAATTTGAAATTTAACGCCGCAAATACCACAGAATTACCGAAAATCTTTTTCTTTTTTTTACTTTACATATAAAAGTGATAGTTTATATCTTTGCCGTCAGGATCGCAACGAAACCATTATAACAGTTTTTCAAGAAAATTCAAAAACCTGAAATACCTATTCAGTAAAGCCCCTTTTCCTGTTAAACGATTTTCTTAAAATGTGGAATTCTACCGATGGTTGGTAATGTATATTAATTGTATCGCCATTACGCTACTATTCCCCCAACCCAATAATAATAATTTTCCAGGGAAAATAGTACAAATAAGAGTGCTAGGTATTTATTTTTATAGATAGTATACAACGTTTAGAGAAAATCATTGCAGTCGTATTATAAAAAAATTCAAAAATCTATGGAAATTGGATTCTGTAAAGTCGCACTTCCGGTAATAGTTTTTGTCCGAAATCTTCAATGTTAGATACACATACATACGATTCGCTAAAGACATTTTTTCGTACTCAAGGGTCCTCAAAAACGGTATGTCGTTAGTATGATCCGATCCCAAGTAAAATTTGGAGGTGGTTGAAAAAGGAGACTTTGGGTTTACATCTACAGTTCATTATAAATGTGTGATATGGACCGTATCACCTCCCAAATTAGATGTGTGGAGGGCATGGCTAAAAGTCAAAATCCATTGCGATCTAAAGATCTATTATGTCTCCTTCTTTAAGTGTCGTGTTTGTAAAAAGAATGAAGCAGTCTCTAAATACCCAATGAGAAATCTGAGAGTGAGTGATGAGAGTGTGTGTGTGTGTGTGTGTGTGTGTGTGTGTGTGTGTGTGTGTGGTGAGCTAGAGTTGTGTTGTAGGTAGCTAAACCCAATTGGTTACAAACCTCAACTAGCTCTGAAGGGCTTTTGTTTACCTATCTGAGAATACTGGGATGCCAATGTAGCTGTTGTTCCTGAACTACGCACCGATTGGCAACCTCTGAAGGGTACCCCATATTGCTTAGAACACAATTAAAAATGTAAACATTGAGATTTTAAGTAAATTTTTAACTTAAAAAAGTGACTTGAAATGAAGAAAAAGAAGTGCATCTTTTTCTTTTTGAAACTTGCCTTTTATATGAGCCGGATTTTCTCTTCTTTCCTGTTATGATTGTACACCTTAGCTTCCATGGAAAAGCGGTTACTTTATATAAATGAAGTTCGGTTTGCGTTTTCGAGTATGACATACAGGATATGTCCTGCGAGATGATGTCGCTACTATTCCGGGAGTTGATTGTACACCTCAAAGGGAACAAAAAAGTTCATATTAGTGGGTGTGGAGTTATAACACATTTTGTATTCGGGCTGAATTGTAATTGAATTATTTCACTTCTGTATCAGATAAACTAATGAGTAACAAAAAACTAAGAAATGGGAGATGCACATAAACATGAAAATCTTTATTCAATCAAACCTATCATATGAGTCGATTTCAAAACAAAAACATTATTCATCAATTACAGTAGTATCTAATAAATCGGTCAAACAATTATCTCGTCTTAAATTTCCCATTCTTCCGACACTACCTTAACAATATGCAGTAATTCCATTGGCCACTTGGCGGAAGGAAGAACATGGATTTGGACCTTATTAAATGTAGAACTTTTTCTGAAATTAGTGGTTTTGAAGTGCCGCTCACAGTAGAGTAATTGAGCAGGAGACATTTTCTACAATACTAATACTTTTTTCTTTTCAACTCTAAAAAAATACACTTTCCCTCTACATACCTTATCATTAAATTGGCAGGCATGGTATTTCGTAAATTTCATGCTCTTTCCAACGGTGAAATTAGATTTGTTACTGCAGCAGCAGTGTGTGATTTAAGTCGAGTGAAGTCGACAATTACACACACAAAAACTAAATTGCTATCCACACTGATTAAAATTGGACCGTAGTTTATATGGACTTTTTCGTTGAATTTGAGGTGTACGTAACCTCCCGGAGTAGCGTTCATCATGTCGCAGAACATCCTGTATAAAAGCAAGGATAGCTGTTTTATTTAATTAATTTTTGACTAGAGCAAGAATATGAATATACTTAAAAATAGTTATGTAATTATAGTTATAAATGAGCCTACTGAATCTGGCACGTAGTGTTCACTGAAGGTTTTTCTTGACGGAAGAAGAATCTCTGCCAATGCGAAGGCCTGGAAAAACGGGGTTCCTGAGACTGCCCACTGCGACGTGCTATTGGGAGCACCTCACCCGGTTCTGAGGCCTGCTTATGATCACTAGATTTGGGTGCATGCTCTGAGTTAGTGATTAACATAAGTTAACCGGAGCATTTCATTATAGATTCTTCTGGTGGCGGTGACTATGGGCCATTCAACCATCTTTAATTCTATTTACTGTATTCATATCCATGCAATAAAAACCTAAACTACATAATTACCGTACTGAAGCATATGCTTTAGTCTTTTATGTTTATATTGATTGTATTTAAGATATTTTAATTTATAATTGACAACATTACATATTCCAAGTATGCGCTTGGTTCCCACAACTGACAAGTTTATCTGTTAGCTGTTAGAATTGTGTGACTGAAATTGCTGATGCACATTCTATCCGAAATTAAATAGCCAGCTCCATCAGGTGCAACACCCATATAATTGGTGTCCATCTGAGATAGGACGCAATTTGTCTCAGGCATCTGTTCTGTTCTCTCTGTAATTTTCTATATTTAGTAGGACATGTATTCGAAGTAAAAGCAATTGTTTTATAAATAATAATATTTCATTGGAAATAATATGGATTGGATAATAATAAAATAATAAAAATAATATGTGAGATAAAATAATTTTTTTCTATTAACACTGTTCTTACAGGCTTGGAAAGATCTATCAACATTTGCTTTCTACAATTAGTATATTTCATTAATTCGATACAATTTCAATGATTCTATTCAAATAGAAAATTTTCTTTCAATTTAAAACGGCCACATTTCCGAAGAATAATCTCAAATTATCAGCATTGATGGTAAAAATTTGGATTTTTTCGTATAAGAAATACGTTCTGGTCTAACTTCAATTTTTGTTTTGGTTTAGCTTAAAATAACAATCAAAGAATGAATATATTCAAAAAAGGTGTACATGAAATTGCTGACGCACATTCCATCCGAAACATTAAAGAACAAGGAA
Source organism: Triatoma infestans (assembly GCA_011037195.1). Classification (NCBI taxonomy): domain Eukaryota; kingdom Metazoa; phylum Arthropoda; class Insecta; order Hemiptera; family Reduviidae; genus Triatoma; species Triatoma infestans. The sequence goes on along the minus strand of JAAEAF010004795.1, from coordinate 54,475 downwards.
AAAATAATTGAAATTTATTCAAATCATTGTAGAGGATAGGAGTTCAAAGATTCTTTGCGGTCATGTTTTCTTTTCTTTTTTTTTTTTTTTTTTTACTGCAAAAATTTCTACGTATTTATTGTTTGGAACTATTACTGAGCAGCAAAGAGGCCAGCTTCAAGGACGAGTTAAACTGCGAGTCACAAAATAATATCTTTGTCATAAATTATTTCATAACTATGTTTTTATAATGTTAATTTTGAATTAAATTCTTTGACAGACTATGTACATCTGTACCTATTATGTACATCTGTATAATAGGTTTGTTTACGTTCGCTGCTTGCGATATTATATACGTTCGCATTGCATTGTGATATTATAATGGAAGACAATTTAACTTTTCAAACTTTTAGGTTTTGCCTAACGAAACTTTTCATTCACGAAACTCGATATTTTTGTACTAGATATATTGAAAAATCCGACTTATCTGATCAGTGAGAAATAAGAATGCGGACGGATAGGCACGAGAAGATTCAAAACGACCCGGAACCTTTCTGCGGCGAGACTAGGACAGTTACTTTCAGCTTCAACTTTTTAAATATGTAGCCAATCAGAAGCCTAGTATGACCATTAGCCCAGAGATATTTGGGAGGGGGAGTAACAGTAGAACGTCGCGAAAGCTTACGGCAGATCTACTAATCAGAGACCATGAGAGAGGCTTTAAGAGCTATGGTGATTTTGCTAACCGGTCACAGTAGTTTCAGGAACAGCCTTTGAGTCCGGCTGTGAGTGAGTGGCTAATGAAGGTTTTAAAGGTATTTTCGGGGAAAACTGAATCTCGAAAGTTTGACATAAAACGCAATACTTCGTCTTACTTAGAGTAAGAGAAAGTAAAAATCTCGTGTGTAACATTCATACCATTCTATTACTGCAATTTACATACCCATAATTCACAACACAATTTTTGTCAAATATTTACTTGGCTTCAATGTTATATGAATACAAAAGTCTAAATAAAAGTACCTTTTTGAAAGAAATGTGTCCAGCCAGCCACCAGAACCCCTCCAAAATCAATTTTACCAAAAATAGTTTGAAAACAAAGTGATGGGCAAAATAGTTTCATGGAAAGTTTAGTGAAAGCCGCTGGTGTCTTTATGAAGAAAATCGCAAAATCTGAAACGTCTGTTTAGTAAAGTTCAACCGAAGTAAAGGTCTATCGAATTTCTTCATACCCCAATTGTTAGCAACATTTTTAATTCCTATTAATATTATATAGAAGACAGAATCGTGTAATACATTAAACTAATACTTAAGAGGAAAGCATATCCCACCACTCGTTACAAAACGCCTTGAATGAATTTTCTCAGAAAAATGTTTCAAATAAAATTGTAGTTATTGTATAGTTGGAGCAAGGAAATTGTTGGAGCTAATCGCAAAACCTGAAATATTCATTCAGTAAAGGATATTTCTGGATTAAGGACATTTTGACAGATAACTTCCTTTCGGATCACAAGATGATACTCAAACAGAACATGAATATCTTCCAATTTTTCGGTTTTTTAAGCTATGCTTAGACATACACACCCACAAACACACACAGACAGACCATTTTCGTGGCTCCTCAAAACGTATATTTCCGGTGAAAATTCGATATCGGAAATTTGACGCCATCGCAATACCCCAATTTACCAGCAGTATGAAAAAGTAAAATGTGTTCTTAAATAGAGTATTAACTAATTTGCTTAGTGTATCAACTAATTTGCTCTGTGCAAATCTATGTAATCACACTGTTTGGCAAAAAGCATCCTGATGATGGGCGAACGCCCGAAACCGGACGATGACCACAAAAAGAAGCAGGCAATCATGGGAAATATCTCTGATGTTTTTAAATAAAATAATTAGATATTTTATTTATTTATTATTAGTATTTATAGTATTAAAACTACTGTCAAAAAGAGGTACTAAATTAAAACTACTTAACATTCAATGAATGTTGATGTAGATTCTGTGAAGGTTGGGTCTATTGTGACACCCACAAGTTAGAGACCCTCTCCAATCGTGTCCGCTTAATTAGACGTAGGAGTCTAGAGAACGACTCCTGGGTGAGTTTGAAGACATCCAAAGGTTAAAAGTATCCTCTCCAGTCCTGACTGTTTAATTAGAGTTAGGAGTCTGGAGACAGATTTTTGGGTGCAGCTTCAAGGCATCAGTTTCTTATTTAATACAAATTAATTCTAATGCTAATTTCCATGAGTACTCGTATATAAAGCATCCCACACCAGCCTTCTAGAGCGCTCATAAAGCAGCTTAGCTGTCTGAGAAAGGACGACTCTGGAGTTATCTCAGAGGCACAGGTAATTATTGCAACTAGCTCTGCCTGAAAGGCTGTGGTCAGCTTCCCTAAGGTAGCGTGAAGCCAGCCGTCCGTCACCACGTAGAGTCGTCAAAAATTGGCGGTTTATGACAATGGATAGTGAGCACCTCTGATGATCTGCACAATTTCACCGCACATATTTTGTAAGTGCAGTACATGAAATTAAAAAAAGTCTAGTTGTTCTGAAAAGAGAAAGTAATATTAAATATAGCATTCTAGTATATTTTCTTACTCGTGCATTGTTTAAAAAGAGTTATGAATAATTTAAATTAGTGACGTTTAAAATAATAATAATAATCGTAAAACGTGACTGTTAAAAATTTAATAGTTTGAGAAAATAGTAAATTAGCGCAATTGATAATTTTTAGGTAAATTGTGGCTATAAAGTCTGTTTGAAAATATAAAAGAAATTAAATAAGTAAATAATCTATAAATGCTGACTCATTATTATTACTATAATGTGCAATAATGATGTAGAACTTAAATAATTTAGACTATCTAGAAACAGTAAGCAAATTCTTGAGCTGTTGTGCAATATAATAGATACATTTCATATATAGATACATTACTTTACCATTAATACGGCCTCAACCCTAAGTCGTAAGTGTTGAACATGACAATGGCCGCGGAAGCCCAAAAGATTATATTATGTAATATTATATGCATATGTACGTACAGCCGAGATAATTTAGGCATACACAGAATAAAATTGGATTTCAGTGCTGCGAGCCTCATTCCATTTTCTTACTTATGTAAAGGTATAAGTTAATGGATGATGTAACCAAGTCACTGTTAAATAGTTATTTATTAAATAATGAGTAAAGTAAACAATGCTTTTTTCACTTGAGTACAGCTACTAACCACTCGAGGCAATGAATGTAGCAATCGAACGATAGTGTACAAATACTCACATATGAATATTTAATTTTGCAGCAACCGCAGTATATTGGTTCTTAACTATTGTAAAATATATAAATAAAGATAGAAAAATGGTGTCAATGTCAGAAGCCCTCTCGCTGTGCCTTGGTATCCCTGGAAGCTAGAGGACGCTGGGTGGCCTGAGGCCCTAACAGCGGACTGACTCCGCCTCCGCCAGGAGCTACGTGCGGATCTCTCACCCTCCCGGTCCCCTTGCCAGCCCTATTAAAGCTCCCTTCGGCCAGCTGAGGTTCATCACGCGCTGACCAGTTTTCCTGTCACCAGTTTTCCCGCCGCGGGGAACTGCGTAGGCTCGGAGGTGGAGGTAATAAATATTTAATATATTTGTAAATTTAAAAAAAAAAAAAAAGTTGAAATTATTTTCGATAATGCAAGGAAAAATTTGCTCATTGTTGTAGAATTCAACCATTAAATCATAGAAACTCTCAGTGGTATGTCTGTTCAATAGCAATACAGTAGGCTAATTCTATTCATGCGCAACAACTGTTAAAATTTTAATACAAAATGTTTTAAAGTATAGTGATCGAAGAAGGGCACTAAGCGATGGAAAGTGAGGAAATCCATACTTCCTGTTTATGGAAAGAATAAAAAATTAATAAATCAATTAGAAACATAAAAGATCTAATTGACTTACATTGAAACATAAAAGATCTTAATCACTTGCATGACTTTCTCTTACGGCAATTTACGTAGTTATGATTGAAAAATTTTCTTCACACTTACAATTTCATTTTTTAGTTTTACTGAATGTACGAGTAGATCACTGAGCGAATGAACGAATGAGACGACCTTTTTGAGAGAAATATTATCTTCCAGTTTCCAGAACCGTTCTAAATAAATTTTAAGTCCTCTAAAGGATATCATGCATTCACTCAGAATCCCTCTATTTTCTTGTAAAGAGTTACAAACAAAAGTGATAGTTAGATATCAAGTTTAATGAAATCCGTCGTATTTTTAGAAAAAATCGCAGAAAATAAAAAACCTCAACTCATTAACAAAATCGCAGCAAAACATTAACCCTGCCCTTCCCCAAAACCCATTTAAATGAAGTTCCCGGAAAAATCATCAGAGATATTTTCCGTGATAGCCTGCTTCTTTTTGCGGTCTTCGCCCATCATCAGGATGTTTTTGTCAAACAGTGTAATAACATATACTTACACAGAGCAAATTCAGTTGATACACCGGATTTTAAAAATGTTTTTGTTATGACCTAACTAGCTTAAGAGGGGTGAAAAAACACGTTTCTGGCTTTAAAGAAATATTGTTCCCTTTAAAAATGGAAATATCAACAAGTGGAGATGCGTAACTTAAACTACGTTTGTAAATAGTAATGGCTCTCGATTTTTGGAATTGTGTGACGATTACGATTTAATTATTCTAAATGGTCGCTTTGCCGGCGCTTCAGAAGGAGAATTTACTTTTGTCCGACACACAGCTTCGTCCGCTTTCGATCTCTGTTGTGTTCTTTTGCTTGTATTCCGTTTATTGAGGACTTTAAAATAATTCCTGAAGTATTCTCAGACAATCACTTTCCAGTTTTTCTCTCACTAATATTGATTCTGAAAATTCTTCTTTGTGTTCCTCTTCTGCTACTTTGCCGCTTCTTCCTCAACTATTTTGGGTTCATAAACTTGTAGATTTGTATAAAACGAATTTAGAAAAATTAAACTCAGCGATCCATAGTTTTCCTTCAGATCCACAGGATTACATTGATGTATTTATTTCCTAAACGGATGTATTACAACCATTGTCTAAAAGCTCGTAAAAAATCTCTTAAGTTGTTCAATACCGTAGTTCCAATTCCATGATTGTTAATAGCGCATATCATGAGAATAGCTGAACTTAGAGAATACAAATCAATGTGGGCAATTAAAAAGAAAGAGCATATTCCTTGTTAGTTGATCGGTTTAATTTGGCTAAGGACTTAAAACAATTTTGGTACCTGGTTAATAGGTTTAAAACTAAAGAATTTTTATATGGTCACCAAATAGATTTGATTGCCTGCCCACTTTCAGTCCCTACTTAACCCCTACCAAACAGTATCTGTGCTTTTCGCTGAGCCTCAGTTTTCCCGACCTGAGCTAGACTCACCTTTTACTATTGAAGAGCTACATTATGTAATCAATAATGCTAAGAATAACAAAGCTCCGGAACCCGATCTAATCGTTAACGATTTTTTTAAATATTCTCCCTCGGGTTCTCAGAACAAACTACTGAATTGTTTTAATACTTATATAATTTAGGTGAGGTTCCGTCTTCTTTTGGCCATTCACTTATCTTTCCTCTGTTTAAACGCGGAGATGTATAATACTTCCAATTATCGAGGAATTTCTTGCTTAAATTCAATAGCAAAAATTTTTACTGGTCTCCTTTTATTGCGTTTGGAATCCTATATTAAACAAAATTCTCTTTTGAGTGAAAATCAAACCGGTTTTCGGCATGGCTATTCCGTAAACAATAATCTGCTTATTTTAGTCAGCTTAATAAATATTAAATTTCAGCAAAGGGGAATAAAAATTGTATTGCTTGTTCGTTGACTTTAAAGCGGCCTTCGATGTTTTGAATCGCAATATGCTAATGCTTAAACTGTTTAACATCGGCGTTTCGTCCAAATTTGTTAACATTCTAAAATCTGTATTCTAATTCACGCTCAGCAGTGCGAGGGAAGGACGGGATTTCTGAATTTTTTCCTGTGGATTCTGGACTGAGGCAAGGTTGTCTCCTGAGCCCGCTCCTCTTCTCTTTATTCATCGATGATCTTCCTTCTGCACTTGAGGGTGGTGTTTCTGTTGGTAAATTGAAGATCAGCTCCCTACTATATGCCGACGACTTAGTGATTGGCTCGGATAGTCCTGTCGGCTTGCAGAGTAACATTAACATACTTGTAAAATATTGCCAGCAATGGAATTTAAGTGTTAATTTAGAGAAGACAAAAGTGGTAGTTTTTAGAAAAGGGGGTAGGCTGAGTTCAATTGAAAAATGGAAATTTAATGGTGCCCCAGTCGAAATAACTAATACTTACAAGTATCTCGGTATAACATTGTCATCCCGTCTCTCCACTTTAAAGATAGAGTTTATGTAGCAAATTGGGCTTAAACAGAGTGTGGAATCACTTTCCACTAAATGAAGTCCCTCTAAAGGCCAAATATCATGTATACAATAGTGTATTAAGTTCCATAATCTTTTATGCTGCTCAAGTCTAGGGCTACCAACGTTTTGAGATTTTAGAGCAATTTCAGAGGTGTTTCCTTAAAAAGTTGTCCGCACTACCTTCTATTGCTGCTTCTTACATTTTGCATGTAGAAACTGGGTTAGATCTGGTTTACATTTATACTTTGCGCCTCCGTTTCAAATTTTGTTTAAAGATCTTGTCTGTCATCGTCGATCGCTTTTCTAAAATTGTAGCCTGCGAAATTGTAAGAAAAAATATACTTTGGTTCAAAGAATGGTTTAACTTAGCCCAAACGTACTCCTTGAATTCTGATTTTTCCCGCGATAATCTGTCGGGCTGGGAGTTTCAATTCTCGGCGCTTTTGCAAACAATAAAACGGGTTAGTTTGGAGGAGTCTGTGAATCGCGCCATCAGCTCTGAGCGTTTTGTTTTGTACAGTACTTTGTTAGATACGAGTGGCAAGCTCAGTATATTTTATGTTGACTCTGATACTCAACTAAAGCTTTCAGATCTGAGGTGGCTTTTCAAACCGAGAAGTGAATTAATTTATTTAAACTATGTACCATGGGTTGATAGGCTGGAATACAAGTAAAAATTTGAAATGTGCAATTTAAATGTAAGGGAGGATGTGTATCATTTTCTGTGTGAGTGCCCTATCTTATCCGAATTTCGTTTGAGATGCTTGGGTACGAAATTTGTTTCCGCTCAATTTATAATGGATTCTTTGCAAAATGCGGATATTTGCACCAATTTGCTTAAGTATACCAGATAAGCCTGGCATTATAGATTTAGCCTCATTAAAGAATTGAATTTTTGATTTATAATTTACTCTATTTTAGTTTAGCATTAGTTTTATTTCTTGTTTGTGTCTATTTTTATTTGTATTTGTAATTGCTAGTATACTTTTTTTTTGTCATTTTCTGTTATAATTTTTTTTGAAGTTTAATTTTTTTTTAGTATGAACTCAATACCAAATTCTGGCAGACGGCGTTAGCCATGCCTTCTGTACTTTGTAAAGTTTAGTTGTTAATGTATATTTCTATTATTATTATTATTATTATTATTATTATTATTATTATTAATAAGGTTCTTCTGCCATTCTAATTTATTTTAGAATATTTTATGATGAATAATTTATAATTTCTGTTGTTTAGACTGTACGATATTGTAGAAGTTATTAGCACGAAATCTCAGTTATTATTTACAGTACAAATTGCTTCTACTTACACAAGATTTGACCTTGAGAATAACTTTAATTCCTTATAACTTATTAAAAAAATCAAATTATCACTTAAAATTTTAACAGCACATAAATAAATGTAGCTCTACACTCTGAGCTAAAAAAAAGTCATAGAAACGCCGGTTTTCCTCAGTATTTTTACAATAATGCACATAGAAAAAATAAATATATCTGAACTGAATAAAACCTAAATAGCAACTCCCAAAAATAACAGTGATGGATTTGCCTGAAAATAATGAAGTTTTGAGCTTCCTACGAATTTTGATTATGTGAAATATTATTCTCTCTCTCTCTCTCTCTCACACACACTCACACATACACATACACACTCACATATACACAAACACACACACACACACACACACATACACCATATGCTTAAAATATTGTTTACTTTGCCCCACCCTATTGGATGAAATATTGCGATCATGTCAAATTTTTGAATCGGATGGTCACTAGAACTAAGTATATGCCTTGAGATTGAAATATTTTTAGCGATGGCTCTGTGTGTATATGAGAACAAAATATTTCAAAAACGAAAAATCGGAGGAAGCTGTTTAAGGAAGCATTTGACATTTCGGTAAAATTTACAAACGTGAATGCAATAGCTATTAGTTTTTTCAGTTTTCCGCGAGTTTCTCAAAAATGGCTTCAACGATTTATATTAAGCGTCGAACTATTGCACTTTTAACAAATACACACACATTATCACATAAATAATATCACATTATTTTGAAATAGATCGAGTACATTAAAAGCATTGTTACAGTTCAAATTTGAAGAAAATACAATACGTTAACCTTAAGTGCAAATTTGCATAAGTTTGAGTTTTCTGGAATTTTTCGGCCACAACGACTTTTCTTTAAACTACAAATGGTAACTACATTATATTAAATATTAAAAAAAAAAATTGATTTTAGTAAGGCTCTTTAATTAGGTTTACACTTAAAATCTGGCTAGAAAGCAATGCCAATGGTTTGAGGCACATGGCGCAGGCAAGTATGGAAGTATAGTCCCACCACTTTTATAATACAAGCCCAAATATTAGTAAACCTGTAGGTATAAAGATATAGAGGATATGAGAAGCTGTAGGGGCGCAGATATCGGAAGTGATCATTTTATGGTAAGCGTGAAATATAGGCAGAGAGTGGAGGTCAAGCAAAGGACGGAAGATAAAATGAAAGTAGCCGCATACAGGAGTGAGGCACTGAAGGACGAAGAGATCTATAACAGGACGAAGAGAAAAGGAAACTGTTTGAAGAAAAAGTAAAATAGCTCTTACAAGGATCGGGAAGAGAAGGGAATAGCATACAAGACAAATGGAAGGAAATCAGGTCAGCGGTTACTGAAGCGGCAGATCAAATAGTAGGGAGAAAGAATAAAGAGGTTAGGAACAGCTGGTATGATGAAGAATGTGTAAGAGCGGTACAGGAACGAAACGAAGCCAGAAAGTTAATGCTACAAAGAGTGACTAAAGCAACCACGGAGAACTACAGAGGGCAACAGCAAAAATGATATGTAGAGAAAAGGAGAGAGCAGCAGAAAGGAAAAAGTTACAGGACCTACAAGAGCATTTTAGCGGACATAACAGTAGAAAGTTTTATAAAGGATTGAAGGAAGTTAAAGCTGGTTTTAATCCACAACTGAATTTTTGTTATGATGAAAAGGGAGAACTGGTAGGAGATAGGAAAGGTTTGCTAGGAAGATGGTCGGGTATTTTGAAGATCTGCTAAACCCACAGTTTGATACCGAAAACCAAACACCAATAGGACAGCTGAGGCTAGTGGACGAAATAATCGATGAAGAGGAACCTCCGGAGTTGGAAGAGGTAATAGAGGCAATAAGAGCTCTCAAAAACAACAAGGCATTGGGAGAAGATGGAATCCCATCCGAACTAATCAAGCACGCTGGAGAGGAACTATGGAAGAGAATCCACAGTCTGATTTTTGATATTTGGACTGGGGAGAAGGTGCCTGAAGCTTGGAGCATTTCAATCATTTGCTCTATCTACAAAAAAGGGAATAAGCTTGACTGTCAAAATCACCGGGGGATATCTCTTTTAAACACGATATATAAAGTCTTCTCAGCTCTCTTGGTAAATAGGTTGGATAAATGGGCCGAAAGGGTAATTGGTGATTATCAGAGTGGGTTTAGAAAGTGCAGATCTACCACGGATCATATCTTTTCCATGAGGGTTATGTTGGAAAAAACATATGAATATGATGTTACCCTTCATCACCTAATTATCGACTTCCAGCAGGCTTATGATAGCCTGGACGTTTGGAATACCGGCAAAACTAGTTAGGCTCACTGCAATGACATTAGCACATTCCAAAGGATGTGTAAAAGTGAAGGCGCAATCTCGGAACCTTTCCCGTTAAATAGGGGATTGAGGCACGGGGACCCTCTCTCCCCCGTACTTTTCAATCTAGCCCTGGAGAAAGCCATCAGGTCTATTAGGACCAGCCCCAATGGCACTATCTATAACAGGTTAAGCACCTGGCGTATGTTGATGATGTCCTCTTAACCGGTAGGACAAAAGCAGCTTTAGTTGGCTCTTTTGAGGAGTTCGAAGTTGCAGCAAAGAAGCTAGGCCTAAGGATTAATGAGGGTAAAACAAAGTATATGGTTAGTATTCGGAAAAACCTGGCACATGATGAAGCAACCATATGCACACCCTACGAGTTTGAAAGGGTTAAAACTTTCAAATATCTGGGAGCCGTTCTCGCTGAAAATGATGTGAGTAAAGAGGTAAAAGGAAGAATATTATTATTATTATCAGAACGGTTGCCCGAAAGGCGCGGGACCTAAGCCTATGTGGCTCTTATCTCCCCGATACCCCCCGTAACCCCTTAATTAATCTCCCCCGGTAACTTGCCGGTTAATCTACAATATCTCAAGACATCCCCAAACTCCAACTCGCCCAGGCATCCTGCGAGAGTGGTGTCCTCCCAAATATACGAAACTTAGTTCCAGCGAAACGGGGACACTGACATAAGTAGTGATACACCGTTTCCCTAACTCCGTCATCACAATTCTGACAAATGGGACTCCGCGTCCTCCCTATGTTAAACAAGTGACTGTGCACCCAAGTGTGTCCAGTCACTATTCCTACCAAGGTCCTCAAACCCGTCCTACTAAGAGACAGGAGATACTCCGAGATTCCCTGCTTGCTTGCCTTAATAAATCTTTTAGCTTGGAGGCAGCCCTGCGTGTCCCCCCAGCGTTTCTCCAAAGCTCTCGTCTCCCAAAGTCTAATCTGTTTGTCGCGAAACGTCTTTGTAACGGCCAGGGCTGGTTCAAGACCACAAAATGGTAATGATGATCCCTCCCTGGCCAGCCGATCCGCCCTCTCATTGCCCTCTATTCCCGCATGTCCGGGTATCCAATAGAGATGCACCTTACCCCTCCGAGCCAAAGCGTTAAGCCTTCTCCTACATTCTCCCACTAATTTCGAACTCCACCACGGCTTACTCAAAGCCCTTAGTGCGGCTTGACTATCAGAGAAGATCCGCACTTCCTTAAACTCTCCTAGCCACTCCCCCACAAGGTGGCAACATTCATTCAATGATGCCCACCACCTCAGACTGGAAAACAGTGGCCAAACCACCTAAGGCCACCGAACTCCCTCTATCCAACTCCTGAAACCATGCTCCCGCCCCCGACAGGCCAGTGCCCTCCTGCCTAGAGCCATCTGAATAGCAGCGAATAATACCGCTGCCCGACTCCGTTGGCCTCGTGAGGTTATCATCCCCTATACTGCCAATCGTAATCTCATAATCTCTCTCAAATCCCCATTTCTTGCCCATCTCATCAAGTTTGGATAGCAGAAATCGGTCCACTCGCCAAATTTCGTCCTCAATCTTAGTGCGATCCCCCCGGAAGGTTCTCACCCATTCTCCCTTGCACCTCATTCTGAGGAACCCTTTCATTGCCTCTCCCACTACTACATACTGTAGGGGGATTAGCCCCAACAACATCTCTAATGCCACCGTCGGTGTCGTTCTCATCGCGCCAGTAATAGCCAAACTCCCAATGAGTACTCCCAACAGCTTCTTGCTATTCCTCCACACCAAGGAGCCAGACCACCACACCACAGATGCATACAGCATCCTTGGCTTTACCAACTTCTCGTAAATCCAGTGGATACCTCGGGGATTAACTCCCCAGGTTTTACCCGCTAATCTCCTACACTGCCAGAATACCTTCTGCCCCTTCTCACAAATATACTCAATGTGGGCTCGCCAATTCAGCTTATTGTTGATGAGGATCCCTAAATATTTAACCTTGCTGCAAATTTGCAATTCCTTACCGAAGAGCCTAGGTCTCCTAAGCCCTTCCAATTTCCTCTTCCTAGTAAATAGAACTAAAGAACTTTTGTCTGGGTTAACGGACAAGCCATAATTCCCACACCACTGCTCCACGTAAGATAACGCCGACTGCATCAAGTCACTCACAACACTCAGATGCTTCCCTGTGATTAAGATTACCCCATCATCGGAATACATCTGCAGGTAAAATCCCTTACGGTTCATCTCCCAAAGTAGCTCATCAACGATGAGACACCACAAATGAGGAGACAAACTCCCACCTTGGGGAAAGCCCCTACTAGCTTTCACCCTTCTCTCCGCAACTCCCAAACGAGAATAGACAATCCTCGAAGTCAGGAGGTTGCCTATCCATCTAACCAGGGTGCCATTCACTCCCCTCTCCTCTAATAACACTCTAATTCTATCATGGGCCACGCTGTCGAAAGCCCCCTCAATATCGAAGAAGCATCCCAGCGCGTACTCTTTAGACTCCAACGTACGTTCAATTCTCCCTACCAAATTATGGAGCGCAGTCTCCGTTGACCTCCCCGCCAAATAGACATGCTGATTCCCATGGAAGGTACTCTTTAAGTCGCAATCCTCCATTAAGAAAAGGTCAACCAGCCTCTCTAAGCCCTTTAACATGAAGGACGCCAGGCTGATTGGCCTACAAGCTTTAGGGTCTAGATAGTCCAACTTTCCCGGTTTGGGAATGAACGCGACCCTACTAACTCTCCAAGCCCGAGGGATGTAGCCCGAACTGAGGCTATCCCTCAGTATTTCTACCCATGTACTACCGAACATGTTCCAACTTTCCTGAATCAGTACCGGAGACCATCCATACCCGGCGACTTGAATTTACTAAACGTAGCGAATATCCAACTCGCCCTCCTTAAAGTAACCACTTTACTTGCCAACTCCTTACCCTGTAAATTCACTCCCTGTACAACGGGTGAAACACCTGCGCACTCTCCAACATACTCCACATTATCCGGTAAATGTCTATACAGCATCACCCGTAACACCCGTATGGCACGTATGGTCATAGGTGATCTGTCCGTCAGGCCTCCTAATACTGTCCAACGACATCTCCCCGCTCTTGCCTAAAAACCTAAAGACCCGGTTTACCTCCTGTTTCCCCTCCAAGGTTTCGCAGAAGGTCCTCCAAGAGTCTCTCTTCGTTCTCCGAATCTCCCTTTTATACTCTCGCTTGGTCTCAATGAACCGTTCCCAATCCTCCTCCGCATTACTCCCCCTAGCCTTTCTCCTTAGCCGCCTCATCTGTCTATTTAAGGCAGTTAGTCGGACCGTCCACCACTGGACCTTCCTATGCAATACCTCATGCTCAGGGCATGAAGTCTCATATGCGGGAACAATCGTGCGGCGAGTGGTACGATCCACTCTCTGATCCAGGTCTTCCCCCTCAGCTGGCGGTCTACCCGGACCTAACCTATCATTTCCCAAGGCCGAGACAAAACTGCCCCAGTCAGTTCTCCTCGGATTTCGAAACTTCTTCACCTCTCCCATCCCAAGACGCAGGGTGATTCTAATACCTCTATGATCAGACAACGTCCAGTCATCCATAACCTCCCAACCTGTCATCCAGGACAGAAATTGCCTGGAAGCCGCCGTTATATCTATAACTTCTTCCCTGTTCCTAATAACAAAGGTAGGTTTCTTACCTCTATTTAAAAGAAAAAGGTTTCTACTTACCAAAAACTCCGCCAGTGTTACCCCGCGCCGGTTGGTGTCGCTGCTTCCCCACAGCGTGTTGTGTGAGTTGGCATCGAATCCGACCAGCAATGGCAGGTTCTCCTTTTCACACCACTCCACCAAACGCTCCACTTCCTGACCAGGTGGTGGCTCCTCTGAATCATAGGGTAGGTAGGCCGACGCCAAAACCAGTCTGCCTACTGCCTCTCCTATCCTAATCGAAACTGCCGTCAGGTCTCTTAACATTGAACACTCCATATGCTTAGACGCCAGGACACAGGTCCTGGGCCTATCTACTCCACAATCATAAAATGTTCTCAACCCCATACCACCCCATCCGACCACACTGCCTCGGATGGTATAGGGCTCCTGAATTAAACCTACCATTAAGGGTGTGTCCCTTATGACTTCAGCCATCTCCGCTACAACTTCCCTGCTCCTGTGTGTATTATATTGGTACACACAGAACATAGTTACTTTCCTTCACTCTCCTCCTTGCCAGACTGGCCTCGTTGCTTCTCCTCCTTCCTTTTGAAGTAATCCGAGTCAACTCGTAGTAGGGTCTCCACTCCTTCTCCTCTAGAATCCGGAGTGAATGGGGATCTATAAAGAAGACCATCCACATACCTTTATCTTTCTCGAAGGAGCTGAGCACTCTCCACAGATCGGTTCGCAGACCAGGATTTTGCCCTGCCAAGCGTTCCAAGAATCTCTCCAGCGGACACCTCTTGCCTGGCACCCAAACTGATACCCTGATCATCTCTGGGATGTCCTCTCCCTCCAACATGACGTACTGGATGTCACCTCTGGGTGTGATAGCCTGCCTGGCTGTCCAAACCCTAGTCCTCTCGTCGCCGCAAGTGATGAGGAACATGCCCTCACTTACCACGCCGGACTCTTCAAATTGTGGCCACCAACCTTCATCAGGGGTGCCCTTCCTGCTCAGAGTATCATCCAGAGCACTCACAAGTTGTGCTCTGACGTGCTCCGCGTCGTCCTCGGTCATCACTTCACCATCTGCCCTGACCACGGCGACCTGTGGCTTCTTAGCCTTCTCCACTTTCGGGCGTTTAGCCTCAGGGACGCTTTCTGGCGTCTCCTCCGCACCGTTCTTCTTTTTCTTCTTCCTCTTTTTGCTGGACTCCCTTGTTTTGGTCTCACTCGGGGTCCGCCTTTCAGCGGTCCCCTCATTTCGACCAGGAGAGGCCAGAAGCTCCTCAATGCTCTTATTTATAAACTCTCTGTGGAGGCACCCCTCTCAGGGCCTCTCAAAGGAGAAGCCGGGAGGTTCCCGGCAGTTTCCTGCCTCGAGGATGCGCCCCCACTAAACTCACCTACATCTTTATTGGTGGAACAAGTAGCCATGACTACCGATGTGCCTTGTTCCTCAACAACACCGGAGACCTTCGTGGTGATTTTCGCACCCTCATTTGCCACGGACTGAGGGCCTTTCTTTATTTGTTCTTTCATATTTTTAAGTTTGAAAGGGGGGGGTATAGTGAAGAATAACGGCAGCCAGTAGGTGTTTCTGGGCGCTGAGAAGAGTGGTCAGTTTTGAAGAGCTATCAAGAGAGGCGAAATTGACAGTGTACAAAACCATATTAAGGCCTACTGTCACCTACGCCAGTGAGACATGGGTGCTCACCAAAACAGATGGAAGAATGCTGAACGCTTGGGAAAGAAAGATCCTCCAAAAAATCTTTGGCCCAGTAAAGGAGGGTGATAGGTACACGATAAGGAAAAATGAGGAGTTAAGAGAACTGTACCAGGAGCAGGACTTGGTAGGCTGGATAAAGAGAGGGAGGCTAAGATGGTTGGGGCACGTTGTGAGGATGGAGGAAACAAGATTCCCTAGGAAATTGCTGGAGGGGCAAGGAAGAGGGGAAGACCGAGAAAAAGGTGGTTGGAAGGCGCAGAGGAGGACGTCAGGAGCCTGGGTGTAAGAAGATGGAGATGAGTTGCTTTGGTGAGAGTGGAATGGGAGCGAATTGTTGAGGAGGCCAAGGTCCTTCGGGGACCGTAGTGCCATTAAAGAAGAAGAAGTAGGTTTAAAGAAAATGTTTCTAGTAGAATTGTGGTAATGTCATTAAGAGAAAGTCATGGAAGAGGCTTCACCCAGGGATCATTGCCTAGAAATATGTTACTGCTAGTGAGAGCACGTATTGCGATCGTGTCAAATTTTCGATATCATTTTAGGAAATAGATGTTTTGTGGCCGCCCAAGTCCGAAAAAAATGTTATTAGCGAAACGACACGAAGGTTTTGGGCAAATCCATCAACCAGAAATGCGGCCTATCTATGAATAATTTTTTCGCGATTTTTTTTCGAAAACTCTCCAACTATTTTCTTTATTCTTTGTATATTAATAATAATAATAATAATAATTATAATAACAATAATAATAATAATAATTTTATTTTTGTGGAGGAGGTGAAATGCTTTGCCTCCTCAGTGTGGGACTCTTTGGCTTCCCAGCAAAACACTCCCTCATGCGGAACATTAGCCCAGAATCGTTTTCAGGCTAGGGTTCTTCGTGCGCCAGACGAGCTCTCTCCTTGTTCATTATATTTCCAAGTCACTTCTTTTTGCCCGGTGTACTTCCTGGGTGCTACGTGATTCCAGGTGTCTTCCCTGCTTACCATCTTCTCAACGATGGATTCAGGAGAGAACATCCCTATGTCCAATTCTTTTGAACCACGCGGGAAAGCCCAACTTCTTTCACACACAAAGGAAATGTAATCGGCAACATCAATCACTTCTGAACAGTACATACAGTAGTGCGGCGAAGCCAATTATCCCACGTGGTGAGGTACAGATAATAATGCAATAATAATAATAAATAAAATAAATAAATAAAAATAATAATAAAATTCATTTTCTCTCTCTTTCACCACAGATGAATACCCCAAAGCCTCCCTTGACAAAAGGCCACGTGGCTTTTCACTTTGACCTGCTCACAGCTGAGAATTAGCTAAATAAATAATAATAATAATTACTTCTGAACAATTTACACTTTATAGCTTTTTACAAAACAAAACAAACAGACATACTGATGGCCGTCTGAGAGACTGTCATGAAATTAATCTTTTTTGCTCGTAGTACAAAGAAACGATAAACAAATTTTATATATATATAAACACAAATATATATATATAAACTAAAAACTAAAAAGAACTTAATTAGGCTAAATTGGATATTTTGTTTGTTTTCGTTTATGCAAATAATGCTAGAAAACAATAAAATCTGAAATTAATAATTAAATTCTTTAAAAAAAAATTACCACTATTTCCAAGCCCAAATACAATAATTTATTAAAAGCCCAATTTTTATCATTTAAATATGAAATAAATTCTGCATAATCTAGCTTGTTTTTATTTAAATAACTAATACGAAAATCGTCAAGATGGGGCAGACAGCTATCAAATGGAACATATCCTCTACTACTTTTTGTTGCGTAACGAGCGCAATGCGAACTTGTCCATTGAAAGCATTTTTATTTGAATATTGCAGCTCTCCTCGTACTTTCATAAGCCAGCTGATAGAGTTAGCTGACATATTACTGTAAATAAATTTGTTACCTGGCTGGAGGTATATCTGCTACTATTCAGTGTCTTCAATGTGATGAATTCCTCCATTATATTTTTCTTCAATTTACTTATAATATCCGAAGGAGATGTATTGCCATTCAGTAACCCAGCCAACTCAGTATTATATTTTGTGCATACGGTTTGCCACTCTCTATACCAAAATACTTTTTTATTTTTAATTTCCTAAGTAATTATGTAAGCATATCCAGAAGATACTAAATGTAGTCTTTTTAATATAATTTATATGTAACTTAAACGTATAAAGAAACATTAAATTTAAATTTGACTGTAAATAAATACCTTTGTGTACTATCCACATGATAAATACTTTTGCTTTTCTTTGTAACATTTTCCCTGGAAAATTGATTTTTTGGACGATTCTGAAAGAAAGTAGCGGTATGCATCCTCTGTATAATATACCACCTATATAAATATTAATATGCAAAAGGAACATGGTTAGAATTCTAACTTTTTGAGAAAATCTGTTAACCAGTAGGGCGATTATTAATAAGACTAGTTGTTGAGTTTTCTGGAAAACGATACAATTCAGATTTCAAATTTGAAATGATTACTACACAGATAAAAACATACCACTTACATTTGAAACATTTTTCCAAAAAATTTGATTTTAAAATTGTTTGGAGGTTCTCTCAGTTAAGTTTAAATTTAAACTGCCTCAAAAAGCCTTGAGACAGAGGGCGCCCTCAATGTCCACTCAGTTATAACTCCCACCTTCTTCTTTTTTAATGATAATCTTAACGTTTGTAAATACTGCTATTTCAAAATAATTTTCTTTAAATGAATTTTATTAACTGGAGTAAGAGAAAGTGATGTGAATTTCACACTTTTTTGGGTTCGGGCGTCCGCACACAAACATTTTCGGTCAAAACTCAATTTGATAATTAATTATGATCGCAGTAAATATATTAATCCCATAATTATACTGCAAGTGATAATTAGAAAACTAAATTAAATATAAACATCAGCAATAAAAAAAAACAAAGGAAAACTATATAACAATTGAAGTGGGTGATGAGCAAGTCTAAAAAAAGGGCTTAATATTGATTTTACACAAAAGATTTCGTGAGATTAACAGATCAGATTTGACCTTAGTTCAACCTTTACCACCTATCACAAATAACTCTCTCCCACTCTTTTTATTTTCAGCTCTGTACACTGTTCAACCATCCTTCTGTCACTAGCTCACTTTCTTGTTAAAAATCAAGCGAAACATCCATCACAAGCTACTTTGAAGGGTGCGATAATTTATAGATATCAGCCCTAATCAATCAATGTCCACGGACTTTACTAATTGTACAACTTGTACATTTAAGATAACTAATAAAGTATCTTGCAAAGTTCTGATATTCATGGATTAATGGTTTATACTTACGCGTATCTGTTTTATATTTTTTTTAATATTTAAGAGTGCCCGGGACATTGTCTATCAAAAGCAACCAAGAAATTCAAAAAATTGCAAGAGAATGAAAAGAATTTCTACAATATAAAATTAGGCGTTTTCACTGTTCACTGTGTTTGAATTGGTTTTAGAAATTTCTTAGAAATTATTAATTAGCAATTGGTGAAAAATAAGAAAATCAATATCACTAAACAAGACAGAGATTAATTAGTGCTGTAATTCCTCGTTGCCAATTATACGTTCTTCTTGTCACGGTACCCCATATTGACGTTAAATGGCCACTGTTACAACGTTCTCTTTGTTTTTTTACCATAAATTTTATCGCATTGCTTGCATGGGGTTGCAAAAATTCTCAAAAAAAGCTTTCATTGGAAAGAAATAACATAGATTGTAATGACGCAACAGCCTTTGAGATATAATACAGTGAAGAAAAATCTGAAAAGCTCGACTTTCTCTTAGGGGTTTCTTCCACACATTTTCAAAATTCCTTCCGTTGTGCAACTGTTAGCTAAGGTTAGCAGTTTTCTTAGGACTCGAATCAAGATCTGCATTAGAGTGTTAACTGAGTTATGTTTGAATATGATAATTTCTTGTCGAATTATTCTTAACTGTATTTGTAGCTGTATCGGCCCAGTGGGGCTTTGGAAAGCGTAGGGTTTGGCCCTCCCCAAAGACAAATAATAATAATAGCTGTTTTTAATTAAATGTGCAGAACACTCATAAAATCTTAGGCTCTCTCTATCCTGAAGATTTGGATGAATATAAATACGATGAATGAGATGATATTGTTTGTAAAGATGTTCCCACCATAGTTGTAAAGACATGCAAAAATGTACCAATCAAAATGAAAACACAATGAAAATGAAAAAATGAGACAAACAATGAATGAAATATAATTCGGGTTAATAAGAATTCATTGAAACGTTCATAATATCAAATTAGAATCTATCATATCAAATCTATGATATCAATCTATCATATCTATTCTATGATCTCAAATTGGAATCTAGTTTGAATTTACAATTCAAATGAAGTCTCTATTTTTTTAAATTTGTGCATCATCTATTTAATATATTTAGAAAAGAAATAGGGAGGAAACAACGCGTTTCGACATGGCAGATTTTGGAATTTCAAATTTAATTAATAGATATGGGAATCAGTTCAAGATAAATTTGAATTTTCAAAAGACATAAAATTTTTTTTATTAACTATATATCTTTATATATATTCTTAATATATCTTTCTTTATAATGTGAATATATTGAATATATTTATTTAATTACTAGTGATATTTTTAACATTAAACACCCTACGTTTAAAATTGAGCGCCCTAAATAATAGACTGCGTGGCGAAGGGCTAGGCGTGCTCTAAAATATCAAAAAAGATAATTATGGATCAGTCGAAAAACCGGAAATATGTTCGGCACTTCTTCACACCCATACCACAAAAACATTTCTCTGTTTGGTTCTCTGAGCAAAAGAACAAATCACATATATTTACATCATCCATCATAATCTGGAGGAGTAGCAATTTAATTTTTACAACAGCTTCGCCTTAACTTAATTATTTAATTGCTCAAATTTGTCGTTATAAAGAATCAGCAAAAATAAATTAACTTCCAGGTTATTGGTTTTCTCTTAAAAATAGTACGATTAATTCAACTATCGAGTAATTTAAATATAATTCAGTTAAAACTGTGTAAATTTGAAATATTCTAAAAATATTTCTTGATGTCAAAAAATTTTTGCATCAAATTGATTGTTTTAGTTTACGATGTACTGTCCATGGGTCATGGTATACTTGAATCATGGCACAGTATTGATCTAAAGTAGAAGGCAACAAAGCTCATTTCATTCCTTTCCAATAACAATAAAATACAGTTATAAAAAGTATAAAGATCAGGTTCTATTGTTCTTAATCCACAAGTTTATGATGTGGACTCCACGAGTTAAATTTGTAGAGGTTTTTCATTTCTAAATGACCTTACATCTGTCTCCTAATGTTATTTAATTGTAATTTCTTCTGCCTTTTGCACATCTAGTTAAGATAGGGCCTTAAAGGAATTTATTTTTTTATTTTTTATTTAGATTCATTAAATAAAAATATATTTAATGGGTTAATACACCTAACAATACTAAGACTGAATCGTCGCGGGTAAGTATAACTGAAGAAATATCTGGCCACATTCCCTCGAGGGGGTGTCATATTTAGCTTTAATCAACTTGATGTGTTATAATTTCGTATTCGCTTATGATTTTTCTGTGTTCGTCTAAACTTTTATATCTTCAATCAATCCTTCTTCAGATCATTTCTTAAAATAAAATAAAATCTGGACACTCACAAGAATTTTTCTTCTTACAACTGTTGATACAATTATGTACACATTGACAAATTTTCTTTACACTTGAAATTTTAATCATTTGTTTTATCATCATAGACGTAGTGGAGGAAAAATACATTCCCAAGCAGGTACAAGAAGGTTGATTCATTACAGTCCAGAAGAGAGCACCAATAACTTGAAACAACTTCACATTACATTTGAAATTTAATGTCACAAAGTTTAACAGAATTACCTAAGATAATTTTTTTTTTTTTTTAAAAACATTCCAAATAAAAGTGATAGGTTATAACTGTGCGGTTTTGGGATTCCAATCTAAAGGAAATCGTCATAGTCCTTTTCGAGAAAAATTTCAAAAAATCCAAGAACCTATTCTGTAAAATCGCAATTCTGGTTAACCGATTCTTTTCATATTTGGAATTCTAGCAATACTTTACCTTACACACACTTTACTAGTACAGGATCTTACAAATATAAATTTTCCAAGAAAAATGTTTCAAATAAAAATGATGGGCAAATATGTATAAGTCAGAATGCTTAAAGTTGAGATAATTGGTGATGGAATTAACGAAGAAATCATTAAAAAAACTGAAAGATAAAAACCTAAAATCACACTTGCAGAATTTCCCCGAATATTTCGTGTTGGCTGTTATCTTGTTTCCTAAACGAAATATCTAGTTTGTGCTCCCTGCAATTTTTGTTTTTTTTTAGATATTTACGTACATACCTAAGCTAAAAACCTTTTTCCATACTCTGAGGACCTGAAAACACGAATTGCTCTTACTGTAACTTTCTTGTGTATATCTTTCTTTATTATGATTGAGAGAAAATCATTTTACAAAATATGACCAGCCACGATCGTAATACTTCCTCTCAGACATTAAGAGAGAGTAAAATAAATAAATAAAAAACTGACATAATAAAAAAAATATATTATTCTGTCAGCAATAAGAACCAGCATCACATAGAATGGAAATGTTTTGTTCTTTTTCCCCATTATTTTTTTTCATATTTATTTATTTTTGTTCATTTCTTTTTCTTTGCCCCAGTGTTTAAATAAAAGGTGCACAGATAAAGTGGACACTTCTCCTTTTATATGTCCCAGTTTTCATTTTTCCCGTTCATAATGGAAAATGTCAACTACGAGAGATATGCTTCCTTTTTCGAACATATTTTCTCATTCTTTTCTTTTAATTAAACACATGAAGTTTCTGAATGAAATCAATTCTAAAATTATGAAAAGATTGCTGCATAATATAATTAATTTACTTAGTAATGTTTTCATCGTATGCACTACATGAATAAAAATGAAATTTAATTGGATAAGAAGGCCACATGGCTGAGGTTGTTATGGCGATAAAAGCTATGAACACTAACCTCTCGGCATTTACCGATCAAAAGCTTCGATTCCCTTACTCTTCTGACGGCTGTTATAGATTTTTCATTAGCAGCAACTACGGATCGCCGCAGACTAATTTTAGTTGTATCCTTCACAGATTAAATTACATGGATAATCACGTGAGTTTTATTTTGAGCATTCGTTTGATGTTGAAGAAGCTTGTGCTACATCATATAAATACAGATGCAAAGAAAGTGATTACAAAACCAAATCCAGTACCCTATATTATCTGTTCTGGCTCCCTTGTATGTCTGAATATATAATTTTTATTTAGTTACCGGTAAAAGAGTAGGATGATTTGAATATGACTAGTTGTGTTTTGTAATGATTGGTTAGATTGAAGCCTTTAGATGTGATAATCTCACGTAGAAGCTACACATTGCAACACCGTGTGATAGGTCCGGAAAACCGCATGATACCGAGATAACTGCCTTTTAAACTTGAATCATCAGATTTGCTCCGATCTTGGGAAGAATCCAACGCAAGAAGAGAGATAATCTTTCCTACTTAGTTAATTTATGAATGATTGCGAACGTACTTGTTTAATAATAAATAATCATAGATGGGTGTGTACCGGAAATTGTCGACCATCAAGTGTAATCGCATAAAACTGATTGAAGCGTAGACACAAAAAATATAAAATCAACATTATGGATTTAGATCCAAATTCTGTTAGCTTTAAGTAGATTTCGTGATAAATTTAACTAAAGTAATAAGCATTTAGAGGATAAATATCTTGTCATTAAGATCTATATCATGAATTTTTGGAGAATTTTTATGATGATTCATTGCTTTATAAATGCAGTACGTAAATACGGAAAATAATGATGAAAAAATACCAGATTCGATAAAAATAAGATCAAAATAAACTACACAAATATCAAGTTTGCACAATAAAAAAACTATTGGAAAATCAAAAAGAAAACAGTTTTTTAAGGAAATATGATTAAGAAATGATCTATTTGAGGACTTGGGGAAACCTTGATGAAGCTGGTTATGGAAAAATAGCTTTTCAAGAGATCTGTGATACACCATTTCAATATTATACCGATAAGAAACTCGAAAATCACTAGATATGCAGCAGGAGATTGTAGAGATGAAGGGCCAACCAGTTTCAAATTTCCTTCGCGGGTTCTTGTCCTTTCTTGTTCCAAATAAGCGAATCCTCAGAATCTACCAACAGCAGCAATAGCCTGCTTTAGGCTCATTACCAGCAACGACATGACTACAGACCATCTTTAGATGTACAACACATTCATGTTGATTGTAATAGTAGGTTTGGTGAATGTTGTTGTCGCTAAAATAAACATAAACACTGACAATATTATTTTTACTAAATATTTATTGTGGAGAAAAGGATTGGGAGGCTATAGTGGCCGAGCGAAGATAGTGATGTGATGAGAGTGTAGCGTTGGCTGATCTTGTAGCTTGAACAGCAATGTGGCCAATTAGAACGCTTGCTTGCTCTAATAGTCGAATATTCGTTATCTAGCTTGATATAAATTCTCTAGCATTAAATGCGTTTTTTTTTTTTATGTGCATTTCACAATTGATTGCTTCCGGAAGCAATAACTGGAAGTAACTCTTTGGGAATCGTATATAGATTCCTCGAATATAGTTATTATACGCTCTTGAAAGCTATTTGTAGGCTCCTTGACTTCTTCAGATATTGCTTTAAGACATCTTCATAAATTGACTTTAGACTGCTTAAAATGTTCATTTACCACTGACTAAAGCCGTGAAAAACTGCCTGACTTTAATAAGATTTTTGTTAACTTGAAAAATGTTACGCATTTACTGCAGTAGCGTGACCGAGTGGGTAACGGTAGTTGAGTGGCACTTAGAGTGCCAATGCTAATGCTGTAGTGTCTGGTATCAACAATATGAACTTTCCAGCCCCTATTGTCTGCTATGCTTTTAATTATCTCTTCAGGGGAGTATATCTGCATTGACAAATGTCATTCCTGAATGGCTTTGCTTAATAATATTGGGCTACCTGCTATGATATGGTAGAAATGCAAACGCATATGCACTTAGGAACGCAAAAAAAAAATCTATAATAGGAACACATATTTTTTTCGCAGAGAAAAGATTGTATATTTCAATAATTACAGTAATAAAACTCTTGATTTGGTAATTGTAGATTACTATATAGAGCTACGGTTTTAGGTTAGTTGTTCGACTGAAATTAATATAATAAACAAAAAATAATAACAAAATAAAGTGGATGGTTGTTTGGCCATGTTATGAGTGGGAGTCTGCGGGAACTAAATATAACGATTCCCCCTTTAGCCAGCGGGTCAGCCGTACTGTCACAGTTGTCGTTCTCAAATCTTGGCATCCCGTACACAATCCTCTCTCACCCTCTCTACATATCTGTATCCCACTATCTCCAATCCAAACAGTTTTGCCTATAATTCCACTATCTCTAATGAAACATCATAATCATCTTCTTCATTTTTCTTCTTCTGTTGGTGTGAACTAGTGGATAACCTAAACTATAATATTTATAAATAAAAAGAGATAAAAAAATCTATGTTGTAGTAGTTGTGAATTTCGGAGAAAAAAATTTAGTGGTGTTATTTTAATTTTATTTTGATAAATCTAATCCATGTATTGTTACAATAATTGTGAAAATAGTTAAGCAGTGGCTAGTAGTTAAAGAATTGTATGGATGCAGAGGATCAGCTGGTTGCCAAACTGGCTGGTAGATCGAAAACAGACCGAAGGAGAAGAGGATGGACAGTAGTACTGGGAAAAGAAATACGGTAAATATACTGCTATTTACGTTTTGTAGATTTAGGTAAAATTATTGCCAAAAGTAAAAAGCTGAAGCTGAATCTAATGACTATTACGAAAATGCTACAGTTTCAGATATACAACAGTAATAAGGGTCTCTCTCTAGTTCAGCACTTATGCTCTGCTTTTGGGTTGGATTCACTTAGGGGATCGATTAAATTTCGATTTTTCAAATTTAGCGCTTATTTAATGTGAATCAGAATTTAAAATCAGAGGTACCCCACACAACAGATCTGGATGTTAATTTATGAGTGAATAGGAGTAAGTTTAAATGCGGACCACCAATTATGGAAGGATTTGTGCTAGAATTGGAAGAATTCGCTCATTTTTATTCAGTACATTTATTCACAGATTGATATTACATTATTATTTTTGTTCAATAAGATGTATACATACTGAAATAAGATGACAAACAATTAGTGCCAAAACTATCTCTATCCTCTCTGTTTACTAAATCCTGCCAAAAGTTATTTTCTTGAGCTTATGTTTCATAAATTGCACTGAATAGTTTTCCTAAAACAATTAATACATCTAATTAGTTATCTTTTTTACAAATTATTAAATAGACAAACAAAATCTGTCTTCTTTTTTCTGCTAAACAATCACGTGAATTTTCTTGTAGTTAATACATTACGAAATTGACAAATTCTATTTCAATTTCTAATTTTTACTCAAAATTAAGTTACTTAAGACAAATATACTGGTGGTGGGAGGTGCTGTGATGCCTCTGAGACAAAGCGAAGTAGATAAATGTGTAGCAGCTCCCTAAGAAGACTCCAAAAATCAATTTCCCAGAATAAATGTTAAAGAAAGTGGTTAGGCATTTTTGTCTCTATATTAGTTTTCACTTGATCCCCGAAACAGGATAAGGCATTTATATAATTTCGGCGTTGCGAATCCGTAGAATAACCTGGAAAGACGATTCCTATCCTGAAAATTAACTACTTTAGAGTTTGCGATGCAAATGATGCAGTCTTTTGAAATCCGTGTACCCGCATTAAAAAAATTGGACAGACATTTTTTTAAATTCATTTATTACTTAGAACAGTTTATATGTACGCAGAAAGAAGGTTGAGAATGCAGCATACAATTGGGTTGCACACTTAATGCAATTGTTCATTAACAAAATTCGTTTTGCTCAGGGTAGCTCTCTAAGATTTAGTATATATAAATAGCGGTTAGAATTTGTCGAAATGTATTTTCAGACACATTTTCTAGGTCAATTGGAAAGGAATTTGCAGATTTGGAGGAAGGTTAGTTTGTCGAGAGTTCATCTTTTGTGTAGCTAGTCAGAACTGTTGCTTGTTCTATCTTCGTTTACTAGCTAGATTGTAGAGAAATCTTTTGTTTGTGTAGTGTTTCTTGACAGATAGTGAAGAATCCTTCTTCAAACTCACACCTGCTGCTTCTTTAAATTCTGGTTAAAACTTTTGTTTCAATACTGGTTGCAGACTTGTCTTTGAATTAAGCGTTCTTGTAAGCAAAATCTCAATTGTTTCGTGGAAAGCTTAGTAGTTTTTTAAATTGCAGTCTATTTGTCCGTGCCTTAATGGAGGTCATAAGCACCGCGTGCGTGGCAGCTACTGAAACATGGAGTCGTCACCGCTGCTGTTCCATTGCATTTACTGTTGATGGTGAGAAACTATGGTAGAGACAGGTGTTTTCACTGGATACACATGTATTGAGTTACAGAAAAACAAAGGTTTAAGAATAAAAAAAAAAAAAATTAACAAGTTCAAATTTTATTTAGTTCACTTAGGTGTCGGATGAAATCAGTCAAGCGAATTATTTTCCGACTAGATTTTTCGTTTTTCTCTGTTTTCTCCAAAATCACCCCATGATTTTCTTTGGAATTCGTGTTCTAACTAAAAGGTAAGCCATCAAAAATTTTATTTGAAATAAATTGCAGAAAAATTATTCACTGAACCCTCATTATATTAAATGTGACACAGTTAAATGTGAAGATAAGATTCCAAATTGTAGAAAATGTTGGAAATAAAAATCATCCAATATTCTTTATTTAGAGAACATGAAAATAAAATTCCCTTACATATAAATTATGTTCCCTCTATCTATAGAACTCATGTTTTGAAGGAGTTTACTAACGTAAAATGAAAAGCATTTAAGAATTTCATACAGTTGGATAAATGCTTTGTTCATATACATAATAAAGACCCATTCTCTCTTAGGGGTCTGAGATGAGTCTCACAAGCCTCATTAATAGCAGTTGATGTTGGCACTGAAATACAATATTCTCCGTCCAAACAACATTCTAACATATTGCTCAACACTTCATTACACCCAAATTGTATTTGCTTTATCTTCTTTTTTTTTTTCAAGTTATTTCGATGGTTGTTAAATCTGGAATTTGTTCTTGGCATTTATCTAATATAGAAATTTGTATCGTTAATTTTATTTTCGTAAACATAGATTTTATGAAAAATGCTTCTTCAAAACAGTTTAGTGCCAAATCGATGATAACATTCAGAAAAACTAATTAGTCGTAAAGATTCTATTTCTAAACAAAGTTTATTTATAGAACAAATATTACTTTTATTAAAAGACATAAAAAATGAAAAACAAACCCAAACAAATAATTCAAACATTGAAGGGAAATTGAAGATGCTGACACATTTTTTCTATCTTAGTTTTTGATTCAAGATTTATATTTGTGCAGTTTATTTCTTGGAAAAGGATACTACCATTGTCTCTTCCCCCGTTATTTTTTGAACACTACTAGTTAGATATTACTTTGGTTAAAATAAGGTGTGAATGATAATGTCATTTACACTTAAGCAAAGATAAATAATATTTATCCAGTTCCCAGAAGTGCGTTAAAGGTCCGAAATCGTTTATAATGAAAAATGTTTTATAAATAAAAATCTGGGCTCCATTACCAGTTTTACAAATACAGTACACCTAACAACACCTCCTGTTGAAAAAAAGAGGTAGACTATAAGTGTATGTAGATAGAAAAAAATTCGAAAAAAGGAACTTAAGCAATCAAAAGCGATGTTTTTTACAGTAAATAAAAGTGTGCGGTTTGTGTTTGACATAGTGTAGCACTATCTTGTTAACTTGTGACTGAGGGTTCTTGAACCGGTATATCTCTTGAAACAAGGATTGCAATGTAGAAAATGAAACACGGATTGTGAAAGATGTTTGAATGTGAATAATGGTTGTTCCTATAATGTATGGGAGAATGTCCAGACAAAAATGTTAAGTATTTGATTAGAAAGATTCAAAGTAGTTTTGGTATCATTTTTACTTTCTCTTACTCCAAGAGAAAGGAGTGTGATCTGTCAAATTGTTGAAATTGAGTTTTCAACGGAAATACATACTTTGATTTCTCCTAGGTGAATAGGCGAACAAATATTTTAGCGAATTGTGTGTGTGTGTGTGTGTGTGTGTGTGTATGATACACATCATGGTCCGTTCATAATGAACACTACATGAAATTCCTGTCTTATTGAACATTTATGTACAAACCCAGATTCGATAACATATACAATATCAAGCTTTATAAGTGGTACTATAATGTTATGTGAAAAATTGAAAATAGCCTAATCAATGGATAAGTATTAATAATGCACATTGTAAATTAAATATACTAGATATTAAGAATTATGATTAAAAAAAAAGAAAAAAAAGAAGCAAAATATAGATAACGTTATTTTAAAATGTACATGAGTTTTTTGTTATTTATGTTTTGTAAACCCATGGCCGGGTAGTGAGCAGTAGAGGCTCCTAGCCAGAGTTAATTAATGTAAGAGCACAACACTTCTGAACTCGAACCAGTAACTCCGTGGGAAATCCAGCACGCAACCACTAAAGCTGATCCGTTTCCTAATTAAGTGATATTTTTGTACTTTCTAGATCTTTACAGTGCTAAAGACATACATTGTCCTGAATTTGAAAAGTTGAACGTAATCTTTGATCCTTTCAAGCATAGTAAGAATTTGTGTCACCATGTACGTAGTGGAAGTGTTGCAGCTTTTGCCTAACTGTACTTGGAGAAAAAATTGCTTTGTTAGGGCAAACAACTAATATGCTCCCAAACCACAACTACTTTTGTTAGGGCAACTTTCGATTAAACATTCAAAGTTTCAAGAAAATTAGTCAATTTTAAATTGTATTAATGCAGTAACAGTGTGTCACACGAATTTCAAACCCGATTTTTTGAAATTAAGGCATTTTTTCTTGTGGGGTTTTTGTGATGTTAGTTTGGCTTTGCTGTTTTTGTAGTGAAAATCAAAATGTTAGAAAAGTAAAATTAACTTGCTCTCATATGATATTTAGTTAGAGTTTGATTAAAAATAAATATTTTTGGAATGTTGTTAAAGCCTATTAAAAATGATGTTTCATTTTCATTTTTAACATTCTGGCCGTACCTCACCACATCTGTATAAACATAAAAATAAATTTCATCCGCCAAAATACTAAGTTTCCGTTCATGTGGAATCTAAATAGTAGCGGCAATATTCAAAAAAAGTCTAAATTATTCAAATCGAGTTTACTCAGTTAAGCTAAAATGTTTTTCTCCAAGGGAAATCCGCCATAATTCTTCAAAATAATCTTCGTTTTGTTGAACCTTTCACTAATTCACTCAACCGTATAAATCTTCTGTGCCAAGAAATACGAAACTATGAAACAATGGGATTAGCTCAGTGATAGCACGTGGAAACTCTGAGTTCGAATTCTGGCATTGCTGTCCTTAGATTTTCTTCTCCTAGGAGCCTACATACCAGCTTACTGCACCAATAGTGCACAGTCTTGTGACGAAGAACACTTCCCGGCGGACAGTACACGGAAAAGTCTTGGTTCCTAGAATAGGATAAGAGCCTACAAGTCGTGGGTCTTAGTCCTTCGTGGCTTCCATCATGAGTAATAATAATAATTATAATAATAATAATCATCTTCATCATCATCTTCACCATCTTCATGATAGTAATAATAAACCGCGATTATTAAGCAGCATAAACGCAATGGTCGAAGGAATGAGGGGACAAAAACTGACACCGTATCATTTTATTTTAGACGAGTAAGGAGAGAAGACGATAGAGTAACCGACCGATGAATGATTGTTATGAGTAAGAGATAATTGTAAGAATGGTAGTTTGCTGTTGCGCTTGCAGAGTGATATGACTACATAGAACTCTTGCTTGTTTTAACGGTGGTGAGCTTGGTGAACTTTTCAGGATTCATGTTGATGTAGCGGCTGATCTTACTCTTTAAAGTTTATTCAGAGACTAATTATAACACCCTCAAACTGTCGACTTTAAACAATTTCTCTTACCACTGGAAACAGTTTTTAGGGGAGAGATTGACTATCAAAGTTGAAAAGCATTCGCCAATACTTGTAGCGGGTGGGACATAGAATGCAATACACAATTGACATGCGATTGGGAGCTTAGTGGTGGCCATGATGCGATTGCTAATAGAACTAATGAGTTCAGGTTTTGATAGCACTAAGTAAGATAGGTGACTAAGTTGCTGGCGATTGGTTCCATTACATATTAAGAAGATTTAAATATTACAACTGATCGCAGAATATGTCTTCCTTTCGGATATTTTCAATGTACATGGTAAAATATTCATTCGCTTTCATTCACTTTTAGAAAATATCAGCGCATTGGCTCTTAAAGAATAAGGTAATTAGTGATTTGATGAGCTAGAAGAGTTGAAAAAACAATTCCAATTATTTACGTGTATACCGTTGTTAGAAAAATATCTTTTATGGAAAATTTCCATTAGAAAAAACTCTGTGTATGGTAATACTAAGGTAAATTAGTTCATCTTGGATTAACAGCCTCTAGACAAAGCATACTACAGTGATGTCAAGATGAATTTTTTTATTTTTGCCCTTGACTAGATAATAAAAAGGCAATTTAAAGTTCGTCAGGAAAACAGACAACACAATGTCAAGCAGATCTAGATAATCTTATCTTTTATATCTAAAGTACAAACAGAAAATCTTTTTCAAAACATTTATTGCTATTTTCTTAGTGCTTGTTATAAGAAGATGATTGTGATCTTGTCAAATGTTTGAATTAAGTTTCTCAATTGAAAATATGTGTTCTAAGATATCCTTATGCGAAAACGTGTGTTTAGCGAATGATCAGTATGAGTATGTATTTGTGTCTTAAGAAATGCCTAAAAACTGGAAAAGCAAAGCAGGATCAAATTTGCGATTCCATAGTTACCACCAACGACATGAACATCTCAGTCAAATGTGACTTCATTTAATAGTTTTTAATCAGTTTTTCTACGATATTCTAAAAACATTATATGGATTTTGAAACTTTCCAAACTAAGTGCACACTGTAGGCCTACCATTTATAATTAAAACATTTTTTCTGAAAAATTTATTATTGGGGCGGTCGGCAGGAAACATCTTTAGTCTTTCCTCTAAACATGAGTTTACGGTTATACCACCTATCTAGTAAAGTTAAAAGAATAAATCGGGTTTTCTCGATAAAGGCACTGATTTTCCTTCGACCGCTGTAGGCTAAAGGCATATACCCGTATATAAAATTAACATTTTATCTGGATGATTTGATGCTAGGGGTTTTCTGGGGGATCGTTACGTTATTCTTACCATTAATTGTCATTTTTCAATTTGCGTATTCTTAAAACAACTGGTAATCGACTAAGTAAAATCTACGAAAATGAAAAATTAGGTTAATAAATAAATAAAAATAACTAAATTAGGTTAATGAATCATTAATTAAATTTCATATAATTTAATATTTAATAACCAAATTAGAGTTTCCTCGATTTTCATTTTGGAGGAGTTTTGTTGAAACTCTCACACACATACAGACCTATCGCTAAAATTTTGTTTTCCTACTCAGAGGACCGCAAAATATGTATTTACGGTGAATACTGAATTTCGAACATTTGACACGATTGCAATTAGCACTTCCTGTAATAAGGAGAGGAGAAAAATCAGTATTACAGTGTTTGATTGAAGTTCTATTGGGGTTTCTATGTTACAGGACAAATATATAAGATTTGGTTGACACGAAAAATTTGTTTTTAAGAGTAATTTTCGTGGTCTGTTTGCACAGCAGTACGTATGTGCAGCAGTGAAATCTATTTTTGAGTGTGTTTTTGAATACTTTGGTGCCACCTCTAAAATGCCATTTTAGTAATCGTAAATTGTTCTCATAAAAGTATTGAATTAATTTCTATTAAGAAATTTTCTAACTTACATTTACTTAAGAAGAAATATGAAGATCAAATATTAAAGTAAATTATAATAAAATAATTATAATAATAAAGATATTATCCCATTTGAAGACAACTAATTTAAATATAGACATTTTGCAAACCTACCATATTTGCAACATCAGAAAACTAATTTAAATATAGACATTTTGCGAACCTACCATATTTGCAGCATCAGAAAGTATCACACATACATTACCGGTCCATAGGTAGGTTGAACTCCACAAGTGCCATCACTGAACCAACCATGTCAATATGATCATTAGAAGATGATTATAAAGGCATGACCTTGGCTACTTTCGAAGTAGTTTTGCAACTCTGGTCCTGATACTGAGCCACCTTTTTACTCACTTTTTGCGAGAAAGAGTGAGCGTGGGGAAGAGGGAGCCATGTGTAAAACATTTTTTTCTTTTAGTCAGGATACTTGAAATTCGGCTGAAAAGTCAATTTCAAAATTTGACTCGATCGAAAAACTTTCTTTTTTGGAAGTTGCATGGGCTTAATGCTGGTTTAAATTGTATACCAAATCAGAGACGCGCTCTGAACTCCAAGACTCTGGGGATTCATCGCTATTTTTTTTTCTTCCAGTATTTCATATAAATGTCAGAAAAAGTATCTACTAATTTTGAATTAAAAACGAGTTCCAAAACTATGTATCCAACACAGATTATCACATTATAATATCTGTTAGCGAACAATGCAAGCAAGAACTCTCTCATACATCCACTTAGGATTTCCTAATTAATAATAAAAACACGATCTCTCATATCCTGGAGATCATTGAAAACATTGTTCTTGGCCTTGTTGGAATTGCAGATTAAAAACTTATAAGCAAATTCAACAGAAAATACCTAATCTATCAATCAAGGATACTTCTATTTATAAAATTAAATATTACATTGTAATGTGGGAATGTTCCTCAAAAAAAATAGTTAAACCTACTAAAACAGCAAGTAAACGCTACCACCTTGTGGCAAAAGTTGAAATTTCTTCCACCTATTTGGGTTTAGAAATGTGCCGCTAGGTTGTGTGCATGTTTACAACGCCACAGGCTAAATATACTTTACTTCATTTTTTGACAATTTTTTTCTCTACTAATTTTGTATTTTTAATTGAAGTTATTGTTTAAACTTTTATCAGTAGTACAAATTTTGACCAATTGATATCAGTTAGAAAAATTATCTACAGAGTTATAAATTTATGGCTTAAACTTTAGTAGGTTAAATAACCAAACAAATTAGTCAACTTAAAACAGAAATTTTCTAACTAAAAATGTTTGAATTTCTATTCCTAAGCTCACAGAGTGGACTTAACAATTGCAGGGATAAGGCGAAAATTTATTATTAACAATTCAACCTGGTATCATTAATGTAAAGGTATTAAAAAATAAAAAAGTAATATTGCGAATAAATAAAAAAATACTACTAGTGAAGTTGAATGTTCGTGAATTCAGATAGAAACCTTTGTCTCGGATGTAATAATCATGTTTAAATGTTTGTTACAGCGTATTTCGCATTTTTTTTTTTAATTATTATTTTCACCATATCAAACCTACATAAATACAAAAAGCATGAATTAGTGTAATGTCAGGATACAACTACATTTGGAGATCAGCAACAAAAAATACTGTTTATACTGCAAATTTTGATAATGTATTTTTGTGATTACAATTTTATTTACAATTCATAGTTTTCTGTACAGTATTCACTTTTCAGTTTTCAAGTTTTTTATTCACAATACTTCACTTCTTATTCTTCTTTTTCTACAGTTTTGCAGCTAAAACTGATTATTCGCTTGTATTTGGACAGTTATTCACTAACTGGGAAAGTAGTCAACTAAGCTTGTATTACTGCTAAAAGCGTGATTTTGGTGCTCATACTTTTGTTAATACTATTTTCGTTTATTATATAAAAAATCTATTATAAAACACTTAACGACTTTTTCTTATTGCAATTATTCTCATAGTTCAGATTTACTGTTCACTACTCGGAATTTTCGTCAAATCTGTATTTAACCTTAACTCTAAAAATTACTAATTATACCATTAGATTAGATTCGTTGGGGTTGGCTATTCAACCTAAGCCACCGCGTCCCCTATGGCTCTATTGTGGCACCCACAATTTAGGGTTCTTTCTCCAGTCCTGTCTGTTTAATTAGACTTATGAGCTTGAGAGAGAGTTTTGCTAAAGCTTGCAGAAGTCAGTTTATTCTCTCCAAAGAGGAGAAATCTTCTCTCAGAAATACAAGCTTCTCTCGCTGGCAAGTTCGTGCAGTGCTGTTTCATCTTCTTCCTGGCAAAACCTACACAGGGTATCCGATGTCAGACCCATGCGATACAAGTACTTGTTAAGTCTACAGTAGCCAGTAAGGAGGCTCAAAGACATCCTTACGGCCTTGTTGGAGTAATTCTGCAGTAAGCCAAGGCGAGTAGCTATTAATAAACTTTTTCGCCTGCCTTTAGCCTGGGGTTTAAGCCCAACAAACTAATGGCTGAAACTCCTGAGATACTGCGCAATGCTGCAGAAAGATCAGGTCCAATGAGGATTCCAATAGATCCTCGCGGGCCAGTGCGATGTTGCGTCTCATTGCTCTTATAACCTGAATGCCCGGATACCCAAGCTAGGAAAACCACAGTAAGCAGGACATGGTGTTTTGAAAAAGCACTGTAGAGCGAAGGACTAAAAGTTGTGAACGAATATGATAAAGGCTGAGACTAATATGTGCCTCAAAAAGCTAGTTTGTAAAGTTTCAAGAAAATCTTTGCAGCAGTTTCCGACAATATATTGAACACATAGAAAACTCATTCAGTAAAAAACGCCCTTGTGAAGTTTGATTTTCCTGAAATTTTTCATTTTCAAACATTTACAGACTGTTCATTAAAATTTCTTCTTTTTGTATCAAAGGAATTCAAAAAATGCAATCCACAACAAGATTGCTATATTTCCTTCTGCACAGTAAGAGAAAGTAAAAATATATATGTGAAGCTACTTTCAAAAAAATAAATAAAAATAAGCACTTAAGTTAATAACAAGAAATGAAATTAAGAATAACAGTTGAAAAATATGTTTGAAGTGATATTCGTAGTCACTTGCTTAGAAAACAAACGGACTCAGTAAATAAAACAATGAATAATGGATTTATTACTAACCAAGGACAAATACAATTGTTACCATTATTTCTAATTACATTTAAAACTAGCTGTATAGTGATATATAATGTTTATTATTTCTTCAATTTTTTTCATTAGATCATGATGCTTCTTTATGACTTTAAAAACTATTTTTAATAAACTAAAATATTTTTATCTACCAAAAATGTAGAAAGTTTATTCTTGAAGTACTGCGAGAATATCAAACTTATAAAATTTAATATACTTGAAAATACATAGTGGCTTGACTTCACACACCAATGAAAGTTCAGTAGTTAGTTCAAAAGGTACTTTTATGGCTAAATAGCGAATAGAATAAACATTACAAGAATGTTTCAAAATTACATCCATTTAAATAAAACGGATAGTAGTTAATTCCCATGTTAATGGTCTACATGAATCGGTATCATGGATGCAGCGTATTAAGTTATAATTGAGGAGAGCGTATTTCGCTCTAAAAATAATGCAGGTTTTAATAATAGGGTATCAACTAAACAAATTATTTTACATTGTTACAATTTCCGGGGACATATTGAGTGATTTCCAGATCAACTTTGTGCCATTTGTAATGTGATTGGTGATGTTTGTAGTAGTTGGTTGTGTCGTGAGCGTTTTAGCGAAAAGGGCTTGGGTGTTTGTTTGAGATAGATTATAAGAATATAAGAAGCACCACTGTTTTATAAATAATTATATTATCTCTTAGTAAATTTAAGTATTTTACAATTTCACACTATTATGTTTAAGAAATTAAGTATTTATCAAGATTAATGCAAAGCTCTTATGTTTTAAGTTATAACTGGCACTGATACTAAGAGAGCGATTCCTGAAGCGTCCTGTTTGAAGGTAGAGTTAAGACTCTCTTTTTTGAACTGAACTATTTGAAAGCTATGGCAGACTCTATTCTTTGGAATTGCTCTCTCTCTCTCTCGCGGGGGAATTTTCTTACAAAGGTTTGGCCTAACGGAATTTAGTGTCTTTGTTTTCTTAATAGCAATGACAGATTTAATATACCTGGTTCTAAAATACACACTTTCTGAAGGTAAATTCACAGCACTAAAATAATTATAAAATATTAACAAAAATACAATTTTGGATACTATAAAATATTCAGAAACTTTAAACTATTATTTTTCGATTTTGTCCTTCCACTACACATTCGAATAGGTAATTTTAAAAAAAGTGTTAAACTTAAAAAAAAATCTGATGTGAAACACTTACACGACATTCTGTTGCTGCTGTTATTACAATTATATACAAAGTGACCTTTAAACTTAAGTTTTACTAATTTGTCCAAACAGAAGACTGGGAGCAATGAGGAGCAAGTAGTAGAAGTGCACATTATTGCCCAGGGGCAACTCATGGAACAAACAAAATAACATATATATATATAAAATTTAATGCCCATTAATTTCTATGGTCATTGGCGCCCGGAGCCTTCTCAGTGCACTTCCGGCCTCCGGACGGTGTTCTCTCACTACAGACAACACTGTCTATCACCTGACAGTGAGGTATAAGCTCTTAGGAAGAGAAAAATCTAAGGGGAGCAGGCTGAACTCGAACCCGGAATCTCCGCGAGAGAGTCCAGTGCAGTGCGCTAAACACTGAGACTTCCATCATTTGAGATTTGACGTCCCAAATGCCTCAGAACATATTTTTTTACCCAAATTTTTTTTTTTATGTTTCAAATAAAGTATTTGTATTAGTAAAAATTTAATTTAAAAACAACTTAAAAAAAAAAATCGCTTTGAGAAAATTTCAAAAAGCTCAAAAATTGATTCTGTAAAGCACACTTGTCACAGAGTATGCACGTAGTTTTCCCCCATGATATCAATTGTTTATCAAGATATTCTGTAGATGGGCGAACGCCCGAAACCGTCTTGATCACAAAATGAAGCAGTTGTTGCGATAAAAATCTAGTGTTTTTCCAGCTTTGCGGAACTAACCCCAACATTTTAAAATAGTATTTTGCAGATCAGTTGTTTTGCTAGATCGGATACAACTTTCTCTTCTAGTAATAGCGTTATAGTAATAGTTTTTCTCTTCTAGGAGTAGCGATGTGGCAATCATAAACCATCGTAACCTCTATTATTTCCTCTATAAGCCTTCGAATGCTCTAACTTAATCTGGAGAGGGGGAAATTATATTAAGAGCAATGCGTAAGACCTTTTTCAGAACACAAACAATTTCATAATTAAATTTGGTGGCTTTTGGTGGAAGATTTATTGCAAATTTTATTCGAACTACTACCTAACATTACCCATTAAATAAGCGTTCAAATCTAGATTTGTATCTCTCTCATACTATTTATAAACTATAATTCATATTTCAAAACATAACAGTATTCAACAAAATCTAACACGTAAATATCGACATATATTTTAAAGAAAATTGTACAGAATTAATATTCAAAATCCTATCATAGAGTGTTTTACAGTTTTTGAATTCGATGAACGAGTAAACCGAAAAACAAGTTTAATGAAAACCTGTCTTCTTAAAATGTCTAGGTCTAACTTCAAGATAAAAAAAAATTTCAGTCTGAAACAAGTTCAGAACAATAATATACATGTATATATAAAATTCATTATAGACAATACAATAGTAATACAGATCAACTGCAGTACAAATAAACAAAAACTCTGTATCAAGATGTCTGTCTTTGTAACGTAATTCCTTTGCTACAAATAATGCGCTGTTCTGATTTAATCCTCTTAACAAGAGGCTACGCTTCTTTATTTTATCTTCTCAACTGTTTTTTGCGCTCCCCTTGATGTGCGACTATCAGTGCCTTGCTTGAAATTTCTCAATTCCGTCAAATTAATTAAAGATGAGTTTTCAAAATGAATTATTTAGACTATTAGTTAAAAAATATCAACATTATATACAGTTTACAGTATTGTGGTCAGTTTACACTGTACTCCTCATCTATGGTCACCACGTATGGAGAAACGGAATTTAAATTCTTTATGTCGATAGTTCAATAAATAAAATCGATTAGTATGATGTTGGTTTCTAAATTGTAAAGCTAGTTATGTTTAAATAATTCATTTAGTACTATGATAATAATCATTGTGAAAAATTAATCAAAGGATGCTTGTTTGAGTTACGGTCTAGAGATGCAGGACCCAGACCATTATGAGAGACATTTCCCAGACTCCAGTTAGGATCAAGAAGGAATTGGATATGGACACCCTTTCATTAACAAACACAGATATCTATAATCCAGCAATCTAGAGGGGTGAGCCATTCACCTGTTAAAACAGTGTTAG
Organism: Triatoma infestans; assembly: GCA_011037195.1. Taxonomy (NCBI): domain Eukaryota; kingdom Metazoa; phylum Arthropoda; class Insecta; order Hemiptera; family Reduviidae; genus Triatoma; species Triatoma infestans. The sequence goes on along the minus strand of JAAEAF010004795.1, from coordinate 15,561 downwards.
AAGATCGATTTGACGACAGGATGTCAAAGATTTGAAAGACAGTTTTGAGCAGTCGTAATTCAAGGGCAACCAACGCATTCTGTGTGCCGGTTACAGTGTTCATTTGTCGTGGTAAAGTGAAAGTAACGGAAGTAGAAGGATCCAGGAGCATGAGCGAATATAACCACGTACGGCCAAACAATGAGTGATTCTACCTTGGAATGACGGTAGGCGGGATATCGTTGACATGAAGAACTTGTTCGCATATAAATCCGCCAATTAAGAAGAGTAATCACTATTCAAATCAGTTCTCCAATATTGGTAATGCACAATGGCCAAACATTCTGACGAGGCTTTACGCTACTTTCGCTAGCTGATGTTGATACTCGAACCCCGCGAAGAACTAGATCACAAGAAGACAAAAGCATTACATGGTGAGAACCTTTCCATTGATATGCTTTATTGATAAGTCAGCATCTCTCTCTGGCCTGGTACCTTTGAGGGCAGGCTTTTTACAGAAACCGAAGCTTCCTACTTGGTTGGCAATTAAGTCACGCAGTTAACCAAATACAAAACATGCCTATAAAATAAAGGTTTAGGAAGGAAACAACTCCTTACTAGACTACTCAGCTTTCTCTTATATCACCCATGCAGTGGGCCACAACGAAATGGGTGAAATCTGTATTTTGGAGGATTACATTTGAAAAAATATCAGACTAACGAACTAGGATAAGAAAATAGGAAACATATAGAATTTCCAATTCTGAAGTGTTTCCAAAATCTGCAAGAAATTGGTACGTCGGATTATATACAAGATGCTATACCACATACACCCGATGGAACAAGTATTCTGTTCTTTAGTGATGGTTTGGATCTTAGATCGTAAACTTAAAAATCTTTGATATGATTAGGGAAAGTGCTGTTTGAGTTGGAGTTAGTCCGCCTTTGTAGACCGGTGGTAGGATGTAATAAAGAGGTGAAATTACATAACTAATAAAATTGATACTAAATTTTTGATGATGAAATATTAATTTTTATTAAGAAGTAGCGCATTAACTTAGCAGCTGCACCTTAAATTCTATTTAGTTCTTAAAAAGTAGTGAATATTGCTTAGTTTAAATGCATGACTTAGTTTTGTTAAATCAATAATTACAGGGGAATAGTATTTTATATTTAGACGTTAGATAGGTAATGAGTGCGTCTGGGGAATCAGAAAATGAACTGGGAAGGTTGTGGATATTAATTTTTCAAAACTAATCACGGAAATTAAAGTAGTTGCAGCTAGTTGGTAACAAACATTTAATTTCATAATGCTTGCTAGCAATTCAACTACAATCAGTGAGTAAAGAAAGGATACCGGTACAATGTTGTTTTATCTGATACGTTTTGATTTATTGAATGCAATTAATTTTTAAAGGATTTGTGGCTACACTTACAAGGCCATTTAATACAACATAGTTAAGAAAAACTCTATACTATAACGAAGTAATACTGGCAGTTAAATTTAGAGCTCTCTATAGAAGGTATGCAAGTTGTTTTCCACTTAAACATCAAAATTTTTCAAGTTTTTTTTAGAATAATTGTAATGTTCAAATATTCTTATCGAAAAGAGATCATAAGAACTATGAATAAGCAAACATTATTATTACTAAATTTAAGAGACAGAGTTTGGAGCAGGAAATAGGCTGCACCGGCGGGTTCATACTTTCCTACCGGGATCTTACGATCTCTGAGATGAGTTCGACGGAAGAACTGTTGTTTTTAAGTACGGCCACAGGAGAAAGAGCCTGAAGAGGCATTATACTAAGCATCGCCCTGATATACTAATAAGACAAGTATTTCCCGGGAAGCCTTCAAGGAGGAGTTCAGATTTATTAGTGGGTGAGAGTCCGACCCCTCTGGGAGTATAGCTAGCTACCTACCCACCCGGAAGTGCATTTCCCCATTTCACTGAAAAAAAATTATTATTAATAAAATATCATTAAGGTAGAAATTAAACCTCGATTAGGGTATAAGTATGTTACTAAGAGTGTTTCTAATATACCTACAAACAGTATAGTTTATTTTCTAATTAACAAAGAGATTATAAGATTAATAAATTAAGATGGACTGATTTACTTTTCCAATCATTGATAGAAGCTTGAATCAGGTTTCTGGGCAACCCTCAGCTACAATACTCGCAGTGGTGATCTCCTTCTCGACTCTATGGTCGAATGAACTTAGTGAGAGAACATTTCTGGCATTCTGTCCAGAGCCCTCCTCCCATTCACATATACTATCTGCGCTAGTCCTGTGACCGAAAATGCATGGGACTGACGCGTATGTATACCCGTCTGGAAGGCGAAAATCCATTGCAGCCTTTTTGGCGAGTCCATCTGCTTTTACATTGCCTTCTCTACCGACATGAGATTTGACCCATGTAAAATCAACACTGAACCCAATAATAATAATAATAATAATAATAATAATATATATTTCAGAAATGTACAAATAAACTTCTTGTTTTGGTACAACATATTATAGGCAATGGCTGCAGCCGTCTGCCAGCATTGAACCCAATATTCAATGGATTCCAGTTATTCTCTAATTTTAGTTACTAAAGGCATGTTATTGCGGCCATTTTTAATGCGTTCTAGAGCGACCAGGCTGTCAGTATAAATTACTGCTTTAGCAGACGTCATATCTAATATCCATTCTGATAATTTCAATATTACCAGCTGCTCTGCCTGATCATTAGAGCAGAACTCATATAGCCGAAAACGCACTTCTGAGATGACCTCGCCGCGCAGATAAGCCACAAAAACACTTGCAACATTTTCCTCGCTTTTGCTTCCATCTTTGTAGATAAAGAAATATTTTCAATTCATTGACTATACCCTGCATTTTAGGTACTACAGCTGGATGCATCCAGTATTGAGGACTGATTGACTTTTCCAATCATTGATAGAAGCTTGAATCAGGCTTCTGGGCAACCCTCAGAAGGGCTTGAGGCCTATAAAGGTTTCCTTCGCACCCTCCCTCGTCAGGGCGTCGCCCTTTCGTTCTAAGGACCACGCATGGCCCGGCAACAAGGCGAGTGTCAACTTACTCCCAGCTCCCACCGTTTAGGGCGATAGGTAGAAATGTCAATTACTATTTCAAATAATATTGCTTAATTCAGCTATTTCTACTAATATTTTAAAACATTTTAAACGCGGAGATCCCGGATTCGAATCCAGCCGTGCTAGATTTTCTCTTCCTAAGAGGCTTTACAGCTCACTGCCCTGCGATGGACAGTGTGGTCGGTAACGAAAGAACACTGTCTGAGGCTGGCAGTGCACTGAGAAGGTTCCGGGCGCAAATGACGACAGATGTTGAGGCGCCTTAAATTAAAATAAAATAGAAATTAATGTATATTTTTTCCCCAAACGACTCAATTTTCATTTTGTACCCAATCACAATAATTACGATGAATAATTCAAAATCAGCTTTCTAAAAATAAATAATCCAGATAACGAATGCAAATTTATAAAGTTCTCAGAGTGGCAGCAAAACTGCAGCAGGGGGATTAATGGATCGTCCATATTTAGATGAAAGCGGAAATTGAACTGAGGTAGTACTGGGTGCTCTGGCTGAGAGACGTAATACAGAATACCCTGACCAAAGAGACCTAGTATATTGATTTGGAAGATAAAATATTGGTCGTACGAAATATCTGCCAATTTAGAGCAGACTTTTCCAACATATCTTTAATTACATCTTAGATATTTATATTCTTATTCATCAATTTATCAAAATCATTAAATAAAGGACTTAATAATTAAGTACAGAGTATCGATAATTCATCATATTTTTTTTTACAGTATTGTCTAAGCTTGAAAAATGTACACTGAAGTTGAGAAAAGAAAGTATTTCTCTAAGATAAAATATTCTTTACGAAGTCCATATTAATTCATTTTTATTACGTCTAAAAATCCAATGCGGTAATTTTATAAAAATTAAGTCTTTAACCGTATTCAAATCTGCCTGGGAGCATGATTAATTGATGTGGACTTATATCCCAATAGCCAGAATTCAAATGATATGTAACTAATTCTAATTCAGTGTACAAGACATACTCAACCTTAGAACCATTATCTCCCGACAATGGGATATTTATCTCACCTCAGCTTGTGCCTGCTTAACTCAAACTATCCTCTCAGGCAATCCTGGAATTAGAGTAGTGTACTCTAACTTTTAACATCAGGGAAAATTATTTCGGACCAATTTGTCGATTTAAAAAATGAATCACTCCACAAAAAAGCGAATTTATCGATTACCAGGTTGAACAGGTTTTACTAAGTGGCTGTATTTGTATGGCTAAAAAAGCTTTGTCCCGGTCTGACACCGATTTAGGATGGTGATCTGTCTTGAGACAAAGTAATCAAGGTCTCGATAGAATGGTATCGTAGAATCGTCAATTTTGATCTTATGGTCCCAGAAACCATATTTAATGAAGCTTTGTCCTTCCTAGGATGGAAGGTTGTTTCCTTTTGTAATCTGGACGGTCTATTGCCTGGAATGTATAAAAACGCTGAGGTGTTTGTTCACGGTCACACAAGTTATAATTCATACCGCCATTTAGTTCTACCATGGCTCACTTACTAATGGTAGCGCTCCACTTTTTTTTCACGATACTGCGTCAACACCTATTGAGCCTTTCTTGGGAATTGAATCTTGAATGCTCGCACCAAAGGCGGTGCGCAGCCACAAACGTGTGAGGATAAGATATATCTGATAACAATTGAAAATATAAGCAATGGTTATAAAATGAAGGTTGAGCGCGGTAACATATCAAATAGTATCAAGAGCTCAATGGTTTTATCTGCTGGGAAAAAGTCCGCTACGCGAGCAATGTGTTGGAAATCCTCCATTAGACGATGATAACTGCACTCTATTACATAGTCCATTTCTTTTATGCCAATGACCTTCTCAAATTTTTATTTACATTCTATATAATCACAACGTAATTATCTCAGCTTATTGCTCAAATATGGATCGAATTCAGAATCCAAATTAAAAAAAAATTCTTACAAGGAATCTTTATAATAAACATTATTTTGTGCAATAATCTCTAAAATAAATTTCCCCATTTTTCTTGAAGCAGCATTACGGGCAAAGTTCAATTATAAATAAAATTTTAAATATAAATTTCAAAGAGCTTATTACTTCATGTTTCTTTTATATTTTTTTAAGTTTTACTTGAAAGTCTTTGTAAAGAGTATATTAAAAATGTAATTAAAAATAATTAGAAATTAAAAAGAATAATAATGGCTTTCTTTTTTAGAAAGTTATGCTTTGTAATTTTAAGGAAAATATTTGCTTAAAAGATGAGCAATACATAGTCTGACCGTTTCTTATACTTTCCTTCCTATTTATTGTTGTTTGTTTTATAATGTGAATGTTAGAGTTATCATGAAGATGAGATTATGACAAAGTCAATAATTTATTTTTGCAATGGGATGACTAATTTTTAGTACACCTATTTCCTTTTGCATTTAAAGGTATTTCATTATTCCGTGTAAGCCTCACCATGGGAATCATACATGAGACAGTGACAAGCACAACTTACGTGATAATTTTCGAGACCTTTTCGAAAACAGCATAACGATTTTATGGTGGAAAAATTATTCTGGTAAGAGCAAGTCTAGCATTAACGAGCTGATTCAAAACAACGTACGGTTTTAATTACAATGCAATACCGAAAAAAATTTAAAATATTCCAAGTTAGAAGAAAATCGGTTAAGTGAAGTGCCACTTTGTACCGTTGCATTCTACAGAATTTTCCATTTTTTATTTTATAGCAATTTTCTCTATTGTATTTGTAATACAACGATTGCAAAGATTTTCCATAAGCATGGTGTACGTTAAATGTAAATTTTCATTAAACATAATATATTATTTTGAAATGTTTTTCCGCCGAGCTGGAAAGTATCAAAGATATTTTCCGTGATAATCTGCTTCTTTCTGTGGCCTTCGAGCGTTCGCCCATCATCAGGATGTTTTCGTCAAAACAGTTTTTTTTTCTGGATTTTTTTTTTTTTTAAGGTGCACAACAGCTATGGTCCTTTGCACCTGTAAAATAGTTTAATAACGTATACTATCACAGAGCAATTGAAAGGGCTTACGTGTGTGTATATTTTAGAGAGAGATATGTTTAAGATATAATGAAGACTAAGAACCACTATTTTAAAGAAATAAGTATATATATTAATTTAGTAATTTTACAAATAGTAATTATTTGTTAATTATAAATAATGAATTAAACTTATAAATATTCAGAAACACTGCACATAAATATACTCAAATTATCAAATATTAAACATTATAACTGGCAACGATGTTCTCTTTTGAATGTATGCTGGTTGAATTCTGAAAGAAGACTGATGAAATAATGCTTCTCTTGGTAATTAAATCTGCCCTTTTATTTTTGATTCCTAGAAAGGGTTAAAAGACATGGAATGGCCGAGTTCTCCGACCTCTCTTGTAACCGTGTCTAGTGCCTGGATATTCCCTAACAGTTCTAAGTTCATTTCACCGCACTAATATACACTTTATTTTAAGTTAAAATTCACTAAATTATTTTTCCAAACCTTTCCATCTGCTTCTTCCAGGGCGAATGCCCGAAACCGGTCGATGACCACAAAAAGAAGCAGATAATCACGGAAAATATCTCTAATATTTTGAATTACTTAACATATCATTTCGAAACGCTTTACAGAAAAATTTGATTTTAGAGGAATTGATTTTGATATTTCGTTCAATAACAACCATACGGTAAAAAGCAAATGAACAAAAAAAAATCATTTTTCTACGATTTTAGGGCCATCAGTTCCGACCCTACTTTTTTAACAGAAAGGTTGAAGAAAAATGAGAGGCAATAATAAAAAGCCAGCTCAGGTGAATAAATAAATATTCATTCAACTTTTTTTTTCTTTTTTGGACATAGCAAAAACATTGCTTCCATTGTCTAACAATGGACTTTTCGCTAAACAGTTCAGAATAATTATTAAATAAGTGAAAGAAATCACTTGCTATTATTGTACTAAAAGAACTTTAAAGTAAAAAAAAAAAAATCAGTTCCAACAATTAACAAAGGAATGTTAAAGTGTTGTTTATTCTTTACAATTTGCAATTCCGCTACAAGCCGGATTGAAGTGAAAAATGGATAAAATCCTGCCACTCTTTTGTGAATAAAGTTATGAATTTACGTTTAATTCAGAATGATGTGCCCGCTGGCAAAGAATACTCCCGCAGGAATGTCATATTTAAGTTGGATTGAGATAAATATAATTTCGTACTAACTTTTCAATTTTCGAGTCTTCATTTCATTACAAATTATTTACAAATTAAATGTTATTAAAAGTTAAACTATTGAAATATACTACCCTGCTAGATTTAATTTGAACTAAAAAAAAAAATTATGAAATCCAATCTATAACAGCTAATAATCGTGTTAAGCGACCTCCACATTATAAATTAGATAAATTCTCTAATCACTTTCAAAATTAGCAAAAATTGATTAATTAAAAAAAAATTGTATATTAACGATTGCGTTAATAATGAATATAAGAGATACTGTTACGTGTACCTTCATTTCATTTAACAAATTTTATTATAAATCATTAGTTTCAATAACACATACTGTTCCTATTTACATACGAATTATTGGAGCCATGCAAATATATTGAATACTTTTAAACAACCGTATTCACATTTCTCTCAGAATAACCTCAATATCCTTCACTATATGGTTAAAATTGGCCCTTATGAGTTGGACTAAGGTTCAATTCTCGTGAGGGCGAAAGACGGTGTTGCCCGAGAATCGTGAGAAAAAAATGGGGTTACAGTTAGTACCGAAAAGCGAAAGTCAGAACTACAAGTTGGTGGGAACTGCAGCGTGCTTACTACATCGCTTCTTCGAGAGCTGTTGCGCCAGAGGTAAATTATGGTGAAGTGACGAAGTCCATTTCTTTTACGGAACTTGCGTGATTCCGAGTACTCAATCATAAAAAAGTGCGATTAACTCATACTTTATTCATATTGCATTTAGCAATATCTCCTGATGAATGAACCGCTGTTTTCCTCATTAAGCTTTATACTATTCTTTGTTGTATTTGGAATGAGCGGGTAAGTAATAATAATTTAAAAAATGTTTGTGTCTTCTCGGACAGAAGTCAGTCTTCCAGGCTGCTTCACAGCATACCTCCCTATGGATAAGCTCAATGGGTTGTCGGCAGTCTGAGATGCTCATTGAGGATCCAGACAGGGCTAATACAGAGATGTTACTGAGTCTTTCACCAACCTCTCTCAGGCATCTGGATCCCTTGCTGGGAATTGATCCCTTTTGTAGAGCATGTGAGACAGAGAAAGGAAAACCAACCATTATGACAGATTGCTTTGGTTGTGAAGAAATGAGGTTCAGAACCTTTGGTCAAACTATGGAAGAGCTTAGGCTATTTTCCACTTACGAGTGTGATTAGCCGATTTATTCGGACTGTTGTGTAATTTTATTAATTAGACACGGGCCTAGATTTTTGCTATAAACTTGTTGTTTTTCTTCGAAATAGCTATATGGACCCTGAGAGGCTTTGGATAGCCTAGAGCTTGATCTCTTTCCCTGTTGGTACCAGTAATAATAATAAAACCTCCTTGGGACCGGCAGAAGTAGTAATAGGTGTACAAAAACAAGGATTTAGCTTATCCACAACAAAAACTCCTGCTCACCGTTAAACACACACTTATACATTACTATTCCCCACATAACTAATCTATTATACAAATATTTATTCCTAAGGCACCCACAATAGACTTTTTAAGTCGTGCTATATTTGGCAATTTGGCTGTAAAGCCACACCCTCTCTAGGTATCAAACGAATAACCAAATCATAAATTACATTAAACATATTATTTTTATAACTTCGAATTCATTCTCAAGTAAAGCGCAGTAAACTAAAAAATAAATAAATAAAAAGTAAGTAATTAAGAACTTTGGCTTAAAGGATTCTGGCCTAAGCTTTTGTGTTGGATCTACTAGCAATATATACAGAGAATGTCGGATTTGGGCTCTAAGCAGTTTTTCATTTTACGTTATGCTTTTGTACAAATACAAACACTATTCAAAAAATATAATTCTAATTTACAATACCCTAACTTCTAGAATGAACTACATAAGAAAATTACTCATAAACTCAAATTCGTATATTTTTTTCCGAAAAAATGTAATAATTAACAATTATGACTGTAATTTTTATTTATTTAAGGCGCTTCAAATCAAAGGTCATTGGCGCCCGGAGCCACATAATAAAAGCTACCGGAATTCTAAAAGTACCACAGCTGGACTCGAACCTCCGCATAAGAGTCCAGTGCGCTAACCTCACCAGGAGTGGACATTACCCAAACCTCTCTCATTTATCCACTCGAGGAAAAGAGGTGTTTTTGAGAATTCTAAACGATGTATGGGTCAGCCACATATCAATCGAAGATTGGAGTAAACAAATTGTGGTGCCTCTGGAAACCAAATAAAAACCCGACTGAGTTTACGTCATATAGACCAATAGCATTGTCATCGTGTGTCTGAAAGACTTCCGAACTGCTAATAAAAACTCGCCTCGAATGGTTGATTGAAGCAGAATGCAAGCTTCCGAGTCATCAGGCTGGGTTCCGCAGTAAACGCAGCACCCAAGATGCACTATCCAGCTTTGTAACGGACATCCTGGTAAAAAAAATGATATGCAGGGGTGTTCCTTCTCGTATAACTAAATGCATCTACAATCTGTTCCATAAACGATTAATATCAGTACGTCATAAAGGGACTACACATGGACCACACCATACATACACAGGATTACCACAGGGGGCAGTACCCAGTCCTATTTTATTCAATGTATATACTGCAGATATGTGTACGACTCTGAGTCCTGATATCAAGATTTCCCAATTTGCAGACGATATCATATTGTATAGCGAAGAGAAGACTCTCGAATCATCCACTGATGCTCTAGATGCGGCTATGTACGCCTTTAATAAATGGTGCGTTAGTGTAGGCATTGCCATATCCGATAACAAGAGCAGCGTAACCATCTTTACAAGACGTAGAAAATACAATTTGATATCTCCTATTGCTCTCGGGAAATGCAGTTTCCGACTAGAGCCTGTGATGAAGTCATTGTGAATGTATTTGGAGGGGGAACTCCTCTGGAGGACTCATATAGGCTACCTCATCGCTAAGTGTGAACAAAATCTAAACGCCTTGAAATTTATAAATCTTAAAAAGTATGGAGCGGATATTAAAACATCCTTGAAGATATATCGCCAGCTTTATTCTCTCCAAAATTGATTATGGCTGCTTCCTCTATGGGGACTCTCACCTACACATCTCCAAAAAATCGACTGCATCCAATACAAAGCTCTCCGTACAAGTCTGGGCGCTCTCATCTCAACTCCCATAAACGCATTATTGACGGAGGCGAAGGAAGCTCCATTAAAAGTAAGAAGGAATTTACTAGCCTCGCGCTTTATCGCTGACAGGCTGCCCTTGACAAATCAACCCGTTATTCAGAAAATAAGCGGACTCGCTCCCAGCATTCTCACTAAAAGTTATTGGCAAACCAAAAGAACACCAGTCCTAGTAGACCAGTTCTGTACCTTGTCGCAATTCATGCTGTCACTCCATCGAATCAAACAGCTCCCTACATTTTGTTTTGACCTTGAATGTACACTGGGTGCACCAGAATGTATCTTGACTGATTTCTATCAGTACGATAAAAATATTTCTGAATCGGACAACAATGAATGTTTATCAGTACAACTAAACTCCAGCTTCCCCGGAGCGTATTACTTCTACACCGATGGATCTAAGTCCCCTGAAGGGGTTGGATGCTTGGTGTTCGACCCGCAATCCGAACAAAGTATGCTATACAGGTTAAACCATAATGCCTCAATTTTTACAGCCGAACTAACTGCCATAAACAAATGCGCAAATCTTGTTTCTTCGGTAGATGCACAGTGGTCATTCTTTCCGACAGCAAAAGTGTGCTTACCAAATTAAGAAACCCCGGGCATAACGCTGACTTTATTATTCTCGAAACTATTTATCTCCTTAAGAGAGCGGGCCTTAACGGAAAAACTGTACGGTTGGTATGGATTAAGGGTAACTCAGGGATATCTGGCAATGAAATTGCAGACTCCAAAGCAAAGGAGGCAATAAATCTAGAGGATCTCAACTTGAAAAGTTATTACCCTCAGATATAAAGAATTACTCCAAACGCAAGTATTACAGAAAATGGTCGAGTAGTACGAGGAATCAAAATGCCTCAAAGGTATATTTTACACCTCCCTACAGCCGACAACCCCCAAAAAACCTTAGTTCACTGACTTATCAGAAAGTAGAAGTTACTTTACACCATGACCAGACTTCGTTTCAACCATAACTTCTCTCCTGACATCATCTGTCTCGTATAGGAATCTCAGTCAACCCAGTATGCTCATGTCCTCTGTATCAATCATCGACGCCAACCACCTGATTTTCGAATGTAGTAATCACCAAGAGAATAGAGATCAATTATGGAAGGCTATCATCAATGCAAAATGTACACTACCTGCCAATCTGCATATCATCCTCACAAAACCAAACCACGGATTATATTTGGCTATTTTCAATTTTATAAACAAAAAAAAATCTAGTAGAAAATCTAGTGTGAGTAGAACAGTGTGTAGTTACCAACAACAAACACCTTGCCACCAGCCGCAGCTAAACGCCGATGAAAGCCGCAAGAATCCTGGACAGAGAATCTGGACAATCTGCACAGACAGGAAGCCAAGGAGAAGAAGAAAAAAGAAAAAAAAAAAGAACTAGATAATATCTATAACTATATAATAATAACTATAAAATAATAACTATAAAATATTAATATTGCAAATCAATTAGATTCTATTTTCTATCACTTCTTTACTCCAGTCTTCCTAATTAATGATTGGCAAATTTCCATCAAAATTGGAATTTCACTAAATGTTACTGACGTTAATATCGTGTGGGTTGATGGAAGAATATTAACTAAAAGTCCTGTGCCAGCTAAGCTACTTAAAATCGTCTTACTCGGAGAATATTTAAAATAAAAGTTGTAGCTCTTGTGTGTGTGATTTGCATACCAAGTTATAAGAAAATCGTTGAAAATGTTTTCGAGGGAATATCAAAAAGCTATGCAATCTATTCAGTACAGTGGTACATCTGATTAACCGATTTTGACGAAACCTACAATCCACACGAAGATCTTAAAAGAAGTTTTAACATTCCACGATGTTCACTCACAAGTATAAATTTTTAAAAATCATTTTTTTCAATTCAGATCGGTTAAAACCTGTATTTCCGGTAAAAAATCGACATCGACTTGGTGATTTGGCATGGTCGCATATTTCCTTTTACCGGCATTAACGAAATGAAAAACATGACATAACTATAAATTATTTTGAGAATTTTGAACTAACTATCGAATTCCTGATGTTTTCTCTTACTGCAAGAGAAAACAATGCAATCCTCCGTAATCATATAATACGAAAAAACAAGTGGTTTTGCTAATGGTATTTATGTAAATGTTTGTTTGGGTGAATAAAATATTGAAAACGAAGTCGCAGGAAACTCAAACCGAATATTACTTTTAGATATACAATCGCATTTGATATGGTCAAATGACCAACACTTCGGGAAATGCGTAAACGAAAATAGGAGTTTACGGTTATATATATGTCATCAATTTATTTGAATTATTTTTTCTAAATAACTGATTTTGGGAAGGTTGTGGGAAACTGTGACTTAGTCTTAACTTTAAACTGCCGGTACAGTCTGGAGGGTCACCTTACAGTGACCTTTTATGCCTTAAAACCCTATAACCCTATAAACACTTGATTAAACTTTTACCAAAAAACGTTATCGTGAAAAAATTTGTCGCTGAGAATTGCAATAGTTGCAATAAGAGAAAGTCATGATATTTCACTGATTGTTTCCATAAATTTAAAAACTTTAGTGCAAATTTTAAGGCCCTATTTAGCGATTTTGTTCAATGCAGTGTTGGTAAAGTTGTTAATAAATTATGTAGTGCTGGTATATATTTTTTTCTGAGAAAACACTTTTTATGGAGAACTCATTTCCCAAAGAGAGAGGTCCATTTTACATAACAAAGAAAATCAACATTAACATCATACCTCTCAGAAGTAACGTTCCCACTCATCCATGTAATGCATTTTAACAATTTCATTAAAATTCCAATTATATTTCTGCCCATTCTGATAAACATTCACATAAAATTTGTATAAACATATTTTTCTGCGTAATAGTGTAATAATGTATTAATTTAGACTTCAAGGAACTGGCATTGTTTTCTCTCTAGTGAGTCAATAGGTTTTATCTAGAAAGAAATTCTATTGTAGCCAATTGAAGTCAATGAAAAGAATTCTGTTCTAAATAAAATCACTAAAAAATATTGAAGTAAAATATAAATTTTTGACTTGTTTAACATTTTTACTTTCTCCTAATCGGTGATCTTGCCAAATTTTCGAAATTGGGTTTTTGCCGAAAATACCGCTGAAATGTTTTGAAGTCCGCTGAGTGTGAAAAAAATATTTCTAAAGAATGGTTGTTCTCTCACTCCATGTCACACTCGCTCTCTCCCCCCCTCTCTATCTCTGTGTGTGTGAGTGTGTAAACAGAAAATCTCAGAAAACTCAAACTTGTTGTTTTCAACTAGGTACCACCTCCAAGTTTTCTGTCAACCCAAAGTGCGACTTTACTCAAGTTTTTTTTTTTAGAATCTCGCGATTTTGTCGCAACGGTTTCAACGATTTATTTTAAACTTCGTATACTATCTATTCACATAAAGCCTATGCACTTCTGTGACTTCTGTGAAACATATTTCTGGGAAAATTGATTTTTGGGAGGCTGAGGAGCTGCAGAAAGGTTAAGTTTCCCTCTAAGACTTCATTAGAATTTTTTTTTTGCATTAAGATACATTAGAAGCACTGCTAGAATTTCAAATTTGAAAAAATCAGATCATCTTCAGAGTACTGGTTTGGAGATTTTTTCAAAAATGGCTTCAATGATTTTAGTTGAAATGTTAATTGAGTTTAAAATAAAACCTTATCACTTTTATTTGACATATTTTCACGGAATAATTGTTTTGAGGAAGGTTTTGCGAGACCTGTCAGTTAAATTTAAATTTAAATTACCAATACAAACTCTTAATTGATTGAAACAAGAGGGCTCCGACAAAGTCCGTAAAGGTATACAGGTGTAATGTATTGGTGTGGATGTGTATTTGTGGTGGCATGAGCGGTTTTGTAAAAGGGCTTATATATATTAAGCGTTAAGAGAGAAGTATTAGTAATAATCAAGAGAGCACCACTGTTTTTAAAACAAATATATTATCTCTAAGTAAATTCAAGTACTTTACAATATCACAATTATAAATCAGATGTATATCTAGAATAAATGCAAGGCTCTTATGTTTTAACTTATTTCTAGCACGGCACTGATTTGAAGAGAGCGATTCCTGAAGTGTTCTGGCTTTGGAAGCAGAATGCAGACTTGGTTGTTTGAAAGCAGAAGTCAGACTGTTCTTGTTTGAAGGTAGATTACAGACTGTTCGAAGGAATGCTCTCTAACAAAGCAGTTGGCCAAGTCGCATTGTATTAAATTTTGTGCCTTTGTTTCCCTACTAGCAATGACCCCAATTTACAGTACCTGACTCTAAAATACACTCTTTTTGAAGGTAAATTCACAGTTTAATATATTAACAAAATTAGATTTTTGATTCTATAAAATATTCTATAAGATATTCTATAAAATATTATTTTTCTATTTTGTTCTTCCACTACACAGGGAATTGCCAACTCTGCAAAACTGTAATAAGGACACTACAAAATATAAAGAACAAAAGGGTAATTTATCGCAGCTTTTGAAAGGAATTGTAGGACTGATAATGTTTCGACAAAAATTGAATTCCATTTTGTAGAATTTTGTTTGACCAAAAATTATTTATTGAATATAATAAAGATTTGATGCTCTTTTTGCAGATTTATGACCCCTTGTGCGATCAGGTATTTACTAATGGCACGATTTTTAAATATAGTATTGTACACTGCACATTTTGCTTCCTGGACGATTTTTGACGATGTTAGCCAGCTATATTTTCTTGCCAATTTTTTATTATATACACAAAGAACTTCCTATTTTTTCTTTCTTTTCCCTTTTTTGTAACTGTATAAGTAAAATAAGATATTATAATAATAATAATAATAATAATAATAATAATAATAATAATAAAAATAATATAGGGAAGGGATTAGCTCAGTGGTAGCGCGCTGGACTAGTAACGCGGAGATCACGGGTTCGAATCCAGCCGTGCTGCGCTTAGATTTTCTCTTCCTAGGAGCCCCTACAGCTCACTGTCCGGTGATGGACAGTGTTGTCTGTACGAGAGAACACTGTCCGGAGGCCGGCAGTGCACTGAGAAGGCTCCGGGCGCAAATGACCTCAGATGTTGGAGACGCCTTAAATTAAAAAAAAAAAAA